>JASDQU010241930.1:115113-128086 GCA_032191745.1 Picea mariana
TATGTGGTTGGTCTACTGCAATGATGGATTTTCATTATATTTTCATGTGATTACATTTACATTCTCAATACAGAAGTACTGATCTTTTTGCATCCAGGCTCACCAACCTAAAAAACATAAAGATCATGCACTAAACCAGTGTGCGCAAAACTTCTTGGATGCACACACTCTTCTTTCAGTGTGTCACCCTCACACACTTACACAAGTGCGTGTTACATCATGACATATATACCAAAAAGGTTCTCTTACCTCCAAAATCACACACTAAGTCGATGTGCACTGAATCCTAGAATGTGCGCTATCCTCGGTGACTCTTATTTTAGTGTGTCATCCTCGTGCGCTTATACTGGTGTGCGTTGCATACTTCAATATGTTACTCTTGTAGTGTGCCATTCCTACGCATTTACATAGGTGCACGCTATATATATTACATTTCACACACTCTTTTGGTACGAGATTCTTACGCACTAACTTAATGCACACAAAACCAACCAAATATATTTTTCCTTCAACTCACTAGCTTACATGTAAAGTATAGTTACAATTATATGTACAAATGGGGTTCAACCTAAGAGTATTACATTCCACTCCCCCTTATTTATGCATTGTCCTCAGTGTAGTATATACACATGTACAACCAAAATTTCAAAAGTCTTCAAAAAGATGCGGGTACTCTGCCCGCATATCATCCTCATGCTCCCAAGTCGCATCCTTAGGGGAACACCCGGTCCATTGGAACTTTATTATTCCTATGGATCGATTATGGAGCTCCTTGATCATCTTCTTATCCAATATGCACATTGGATGCACTTGAAAATTGCCTTCTTGCTCCACCTGAATCACACTCCAATCAATGACATGATTAGTATCATGTACATATATTTTAAGAAATGATACATGGAACACATTATGAATATACATTCATGAAGGAAAAGAAATGATGTATGCTACAGGCCCAATTCTTTCCATAATTTGAAATGGCCCACAAAAACGTGTTGCCAGCTTTGAAAAATTTCTCAACTTCAGGGTATTTTTGTTGGCCTTTACTTTCAAGAACACATGATCACCCACATTAAATTCTCTGTGAGTTCTACCCTTATCAGAATATATTTTCTACATGTCCTAGGAAGCCTTTAAATTTTGTTTCATTTTCACCATGTTCTCTTCCATCTCCCTGAGTGGTTCTAGTCCAACCATTGTGCGGTCTGTTGGGTTGTCCCAGCTCACTGGTGTGTTTCATTTTATGCCATAGAGTTCCTCAAATGGGATCATCTTCAATGATGCTTGGTACCCATTGTTGTAAGCAAACTCTACCAAGTGAAAATAATCCTCCCATTTGGATGGTTTATCCATCACATACATCCTTATCATATCTTCTATTACCTGATTCACCCTTTCTGTCTAACCATCTGACTCTGGATGATAAGATGTGATAAAATGCATATTTGTTCCAAATTCCTTGAACAATCCTTTCCAAAAGTTTGATGTAAATTTTGGATCTCTTCCAGACACAATTATCTTGGGAATTCCATGTAATCGAGCTATTTCTTTCAGATAGATATCAGCTATGTTATCTGCCTTGTGAGTGATATTTACTGGAATAAAACAAGCAACTTTAGTAAGCTTATCAACCACTACCATGATAGAATCATGTTTGTTTCTTGTTATGGGTAGTTTGGTGATGAAATCCATTGTTACTACTTCCCATTTCCACTTAGCAATGGGAAATGGCTGTAAAAAACTAGCTGGGTGTCTATGCTCATCCTTGACCTTTTGACATTCAAAACACCTGGAAATAAAATCAACAATTTCTTTCTTCATGTCTAGCCAATAATGTTGGCTCTTGACAGCTGCAATAGTTTTCTGATAACCTGGGTGTCCATTATAAAGAACATTATGCATTTATCCCAATATCATACTGTTCAATTCTCTAGAATTGAGCACATAAATGATGCCCCTATACATGATAATTTCATCATTTTCCAGCTTATAGTCTTCAACTTTCTGTTGTAAATTACCTTGTTGAAGTTTTTCCTTTACCTCAATGTATTTCTTATATAACTTTGCAGCCTCTAGAATTATATCCTACAAGTCTTATTGGTACATTCTAATGTTTGTAGCATGCATCTCATGAAACCTCCTGCCAAGTGCATCAACCACCTTGTTTTCTTTACCTTTGATATGTTTTATATCAAAATCACATTTACTGAGGAAATCTAACCACCTACTTTGCCTGGCATTTAGAGTTGGTTTTACAAACAAGCATTTCAAGTCACTATGGTATGTCCTCAACTCAAATATTTTCCCCAAGAGGTAGTGCCTCCACATCTTCAAGGCATGCACTATGGATACCAACTCCAAATCATGAATATTATAGTGCCTTTCATGATCCTTCAACTTCCTTGATTCATAGGACACCACATACCCATTCTGACTAAGGACTCCACCAAGCCCTTCTTTACATGCATCAATGCATGCAATGAAATATTCCTTTGGATCAACAATCCTTAGTATTGGAGAACTTGTTAATAATTTCTTAAAGTGTTGGAAACTCTTTTCACAATATGATGTCCACTCAAACTTCATACCCTTCTTCTACAAGGAAGTGATTGGGTGTGTAATTTTCAAGAATCCTTCAATAAATCTCCTATATTAACCTACAAGGCCAATGAATGATATCACATTCAATACATTCCTTGGTGTTGGCCATCCCTCAATGGACTTTATATTTTTTGGATCTATAGCTATCCCTTCCTCTGAACTGATATGGTCCAAATAATGAATTTGCTTATGGTAAAATGAGAATTTTCTCAATTTGGCATACAATTGATGCCCTCTTAATACCTGTAACACCATTCTCAAGTGTTGTTCATGCTCTTCTTTATAATTAGAATATATCAAAATATCATCCAATAAGACAATGACAAACTTGTCCAAATAAATCCTAAATATACCATTCATGAGACACATGAATACAACTAGTGCATTCATCAACACAAATGGCACCACTATGAACTCATAATGGCAATACCTTGTTCTGAAGGAAGTCTTGTTGATTTCTTATTTGTTAATTCTTACCTAATGGTATCCTGGCCTGAGATCAATCTCGGAGAATATTTTTGCATCTTTCAGTTGATCAAAGAGGTCATCTATTCTTGGAAAAGGATACTTGTTCTTCACAGTTACCTTCTTAAACTACATGAAGTCTATGCAAAGTATCATAGTTCCATCCTTTTTCTTCACAAATAAAAATGGGGCACCCCAAGGTGACACACTTGGGCGTATATACACCTTCTTCAGAAGATCTTCAAGTTGCATCTGCAATTCCTTCAGTTCTGGTGTACTCATCCTGTAAGGAGTCTTAGATACTAGAGCTTCTATAGTCATTAGATTGATATAGAAATCAATATATCTTTTGGGTGGAAATCCTGGTATTTCCTTAAATACGTCTTCAAACTCTTTTAGGACTGCATTATCTTCAATAGTTGGCACCTTGTCCTTAGGTGTCTCTTCCATATGTGTTGCAAATATTTGATAGCCTTTCCTGTAATGTTTCTTCAGTTGCAAGGATGAAATTTCTCTCATAGTCACTACTCTGGGAATTCCTTGTACTTTCCTTAAGTTTACTTCCTCATCCAAGCAAGTAAATTCCTTATTATAACATTCTAATACATCATGGTAGTTGGTCCAACCAATCCATACCAATTAGGAAGTTGTAGGAACCTAAAGGTATGATGTTCAAATCTTCTCTAGTGTTCAGTCCATTCATGATCATTGGACATGCTTAACCATTTCATTAATTTTTCTTTTAGATCCGGTAGCCAGCTGCACTAACCAAGATTTTCCAAGATTGTTTCTTGGAAAATGAAATCTTTCGACCATCTTAGGATCTAGATAACTATGACTAGCTCCTGAATCAATTAAAATGGAAATGAGATGACTATTGATCTTATCTTCCACTTCAATCATATGTGATTGAAATTCAACTTACTTGTTTTCCATTTCTACATAGATCTTAGGTACATTTCTTCCCATGTCCTCCACTGTTTCAACTTTCTGTACATTGTGAACAGTCCTCACTTTTTCACTTTTTTTAGGGCAATCTCTATACATATGATCTCCCTTACAATCCCAAACTTTAATAGGTGTTTTCCTTGGTCTTTTCCCCAATGTCTCTGTCATTCTGGATTTTTTAAAAGTTGGTTGTTCCTGATAGTTATTTCTGAAGAATGGTGGTTTAATTCCCTTCTTCCTTTGCTCCATTTTTCTTTTCTTCTTGTCTTCCCAATCTTTTTGGTAAGTTCCTTTCCCTTTATGTTGATCATAAAGACACTTATCCCTTCTTATAGTTTCCTCCAATGTTTTGGGATCATCGTATTGTAACCTGTCACAGATAAATGATGGAATCCCACTCAAATATCTTTGAATATTAACTTCCTCATCCTTGATGAAGGAAACATATTTCAGTAGCTCTAAAAACCTTCTTTCATACTCATATATGATCATACTCCCAAGCTTGAGTTCAAAGAATTCATTCATTTTCTTATCATAGTATCTCTTATTCAAGTATTTCCTTTGAAAATACCTCTTGAATTCCCTCCAATTTGCCTTCTTCTCATCAATATGTTGCAGCTGCACATATTGGTCCCACCACATTGATGCTTTTCCTTGAGCTGATAAATAACAATTCTACCTTCTTCCTGTGAGAAGAAATTATGCAATTGAAAATACTTCTTCATGTTTAAAAACCATGTTTCTACATCTTCATCCTTCTTGTGTTCACCATCAAAAGTAGGATGCTTGATTTTATTCATTTCCCCCTGAAGTTCATCCACTCCAAACTTCTTGTTTTTCTTCCTAACCAGGGATAGACTTGCACTATTATGTGCTCTCCTAGTTGAATGTCTCCTTATCCATGTTTTTCTCTATTCTATCCAAGATCTGCATTAACTTGATTTTGAAATATTCCTATTGTTCTTTGTCTTTCATAAGCCTCTCATTATCAACTTTATAACTCAAGACATCCTTTTGCAAAAATTTTATGGTCTCTACCAAGTTCATGCTTTCTTCCTTACCTTCTCCATGTCCATTTGAATTTGTACCCTCATTACCCATATGGGCATACATTCCTCTGATCTCTTATTCATGGTTGTAAACTCCCTACACATATTCCATGATTCTAAAAGTTTTGTTGATTTTGTCCCGATCTAAATATTGTTAACTCTGCAAAATGTGCAACCAACAAAATTTGTTAGGCTAAACAATTTAACAATTCATGAAATTATGTACAATTTTGTTTCCATAAAACTTCATAATTCTTTCTTTTGATTTCTTGGGAAGATTAACTTCCCAATCAATTTTGCGTGCACTACTTCTCAATTATAAATCCATAATTAGCATGCACCAGTTTTTCACACGCAACGTTAAAATGTAGTGCATGCACCACACACCTATAACTGGTGTGCACCCTTTTCTATTACGTGCCAATCTCTGATGAGCACAAATTTTGTGTCATGCACCGATACTCTGCACGCACTACAAGCACCACACCAAACGAAACCAAAGTTTAGCATGTTCATAGTGTGCACCCATATTCCCTGCACACCATTATTATGTGGCTTGCCAATATCTATTGAGCACCATTATTATGTCACACTACAAGCACCACACCACATAGCTCTATGGTTTAATGTGTTAACATCGCACGCCAAAACTCAAAGCACACACTTTGTGAATCACATTATTACTCATATGCCACAAGATTTTCACCCTGTGATGCCAAATTTTAGCACATTTTTTCGTGCATCTATATTTTGTGCACTCCATCAATTATACCAACGCAGTGTCAAAACTTAGTTTACATATACTGTGTACCCTTATTTTCTGCGCGACGCTGAAAGTTTAGTGCGCACTCCTGCACAACACTATTTTTCCACATCAATGGCTTCACATATTGCAGTACCCTATTTTAATGCACACACTTACGCACCTTTATTTTTATGTGCATCATTACTACTTAGCGCACACAATATTTTTTACACTTAACTGATTTTTCCATAAATTTTGATGTAGAAATTGGGTCTTTTATCCGATTTTCACCCAATTTCCACCATGAACATTCTGCAACCATGAAATTTGTTCAATTTCACTCATTTTTTCGTGGATTCTTTGTAACCTCAAATTCAACCAATTCCTATATGAATTTCCTTAACCAAGCATTAAAATGAAGGATATCTTATCACTTAACCAATTTTCCAATATTCTCCATGAATTTAACAACAAAAATTGGGGCTTTTACCCAATTCCAATCAATTTCTTCATTTTACATCATGGATGCACTATAACTTGAAATTGGGTCACTCGCGAGTTCAATTATCCATGACAATCCCCTTCGAAATTATGCTAAGTAGGCCCATCCAGGCTTAGTGTTAAAAACTGGGCTCTGATACCAATTTGTAACAACCCCAAACATATTATTTTATTGGGGCATATGATTTGATACCATATTGTAACAACCCCAACCATATTATTTTACTAGGGAATATGATCTTATACCAATTTGTAACAACCCCAGCCATATTATTTTGCTGGCGCATATGCTCTGATACCAATTTGTAGCATTCCTAACCACCTGCTAGGCTATGCCACTTAAAAAATTTCTTGCTCTGATACCATACTTGTAATGTCTCCATTACTAACAAAAAATCTACAAAGATGCTCTGATACTAATTAAAACATATAACTACACCCTGCAATGCACAATTATATACATAATCATAGCATGATAAACAACATAAACCCGTGAAAGAAAATGCATAATTATTACTACAACTCATGATGTAACACATAATTGACACTTATCTTTAAATAAATGGCACCAACTACGTGAAAACATTCCACTTTCCTCCTAGCCTTAGACCACATTACTCATAACTCTTAGTAGTGGGTCACCCCTGAGCCAAGGCTAAACTCCACTTGGGTAAGGGTTCCTAGCCAAGCTAAGTTATCTCAGTCAATAGGAAAACACAGTCACAGGTAACTTATTCATAGGTGACTCAATCACAGGAAACTTCGTCACAGTTACCAATTCATATAGACAACCTACAACCCCCCATTCCCCACATGCCTATCCCACCCCAGGAAGCATGCCCCTTCTCTTCTCAACAGTCCTTCGGCTACCCCACTTCCCTTCCAGGGCTTCAACAATAGGTTGGATAGGAAGTCGAATCGCCTTGTCGTTGCAGTTTGGAACCTCGAGAAATAATTCCCAGCAATTATCTCACCTAGAGAGAATGCAATGTCCTATGGGCCTGACAACTCACCTATTTAGTCCATCTCTCCAAACTAAGAATTGTACAGGTATCTGTGACATCAACAACATAGTACTGATCACAATAGAAACATGGTTTGATTATAGAACAATCAACTATAGATCACAACTGAGTGATTGTATGCATGAATGATTGAATGATAGAAAAAAGGTACTAAGTCCAAACTATTTGGATGCATGTTCCCAAGTTGACACTTGTCATGTTGAGAATTGTCTTCAGTCCACATGTCCCTCTCTCTCATACTTAAGAAAAAATAATATCCTTACTTTATATTTTTAAGGAATATTAACATAATATTCCTTTGGGTTTAAGCCCCCTTAACTCCCCCTCCCCCCTAACCTCAACTAGTGGAGTTAGCCCCCCATACTCTTTTATGTGATCAGTCTTCTACAGTGATGAATTTTCATTATATTTGCATGTGATTACATTTACATTCTCAATACAAAAGTACTAATCATTTTTCATCTAGGTTCACCAGCCTCAAAAACATAAAGATCATGCACTAAACTAGTGTGTGTAGAACTTCTGGGATGTGTGCACTCTTCTTTCAGGGAGCCACACTCGTACACTTACACAAGTGCACATTACATCGTGATATATATACCAAAAATGTTCTCTGACCTCCAAAATCATGCACTAAGACAATGTGAATTGAATCCTAGAATGTGCGCCATCTTGGACGACTCTTATTTTAGTGCACCATCTTCACATGCTTATACCTGTGCACACTGTATACTTCAAGTTGTTCCTCTTCTAGTGCACCATCTTCACATGCTTATACCTGTGCACACGGTATACTTCAAGTTGTTCCTCTTCTAGTGCGCCATTCATGTGCATTTACATAGATGCGTGTTGTATATATTAAACTATGCACTATAATATTTTTACACTGCACACACTCTTTTGGTATGAGATTCTTATGCACTAACTTAATGCATGCAAAACCAACCAACGATATTTTTACTTCAGCTCACCAACTTATACATAAAGTACAATTAAAATTGTATGTACAAATAGGTTTCAAACTAGTGGTATTACATATTTATATAAGTTTTTCATTGTATTTTTGGATGACATACTTATTTATTAATGTATGAAGAAGAGAATGAAAAGCACTTGAAGATGGTGTTCCAGGTATTGAGAGAGCATCAATTTTATGCAAAGATGAGAAAGTTCTCATTTTATCATCGAAAAAAGCATTAATTGGGTCATATTATTTCTAAGGAAGGAATAGTTGTGGATCCATAAAAGATAAAATCCATTGAGGAATGGATGACACCAAGAAATGTCGCAGAGGTGAGGTCCTTTATGGGACTTGCATGTTATTACAAAAGGTTTATTGAAGGATTCTCATAGATTGTGCATCCAATTACATATTTGGAAAAGAAAGGTGCATGATTTGAGTGGACTCTGGATTATGCAAGGAGTTTTCATCATTTGAAGAGTTTGTTGACAAGTGTGCCAATTTTGAGAATTGTTGATTCGGATGCAGACTTCGTTGTGTGCACAGATGCATGCAAGGAAGGTCTTGGTGGATTCCTTATTCAGAATGGGCATGTGATATGCTACGAATCAAGAAAGTTAAAAGAACATGAAATATATGCTACTCATGACTTAGAATTGTAAGACATAGTGCATTCCTTGAATATGTGGCGACATTATCTTATGGGTAAAATATTTGAGTTGAGGATAGACCATAGTGGTCTAAAGTATCAGTTTGGATAGCCAAGTATAAATGCAAGACAAATTAAGTGGTTAGAATTCCTCAATGAGTATGAATTTGACATAAATCATATCAGAGGGAAATTTAACAAGGTGGTTGACACACTCCGTAGGAGGTGCATAAGATGCTTGCTACAACCATTAGCATGTACAAATCTGATTTGTGTGATAGAATTTTAGAAGTTTCCAAATCAAATAAACACTATGTGGATATAAAGGTGACTTTACAGCGAGGTATGTCGCTGCTTAATTCATAAGGTTATGATCTAAGAGAGGATGGAATCCTCATGTATAGGTGCAGAGTCTATGTGCCAAATAATCAAGAGTTTAAAAGTATGATGTTTTCATAGATGCATAAGGTTCCTTATGTTGTACATCCAGGTTACCAGAAGACAATTGTAGCAGTCAAAAATAAATACTATTGGCGAGGTATGAAAAAGGAAGTTGTTGATTTTATTGCTAGATGTATTAAATGTCAAAAGTTCAAGGTTGAGCATAGACATCCAATTGGTTTTCTACAACCTTTTCCCATTATTGAGTGGAAGTGGGAAGTTGTAACCATGGAATTCATAACTAAGTTTCCTAGGACTGCTAAACAACATGATTCTATTATGTTGGTGGTAGAAAAGCTTTCTAAAGCTACCCATTTTATTCCAATGAAGTCAACGCATAAGGAAACTGACATTGTTGATATATACATGTGAGAAATTTCCAAGATGAATGTAACTAAGAAAATTATGTCTAAAAAATATTCCAAGTTCACCTTGAAATTTTGGAACGGGATGTTCAAAGGATTTGGGACAAATAGGAACTTTAGCATAGGATGTCACCTTGAGTCAGAAGGACAAACAGAGAGCATAAAGCAAGTGATTGAAGACATTCTTAGAATGTATGTGATGGATAAGCCATCAAAATGGGAAGACTACCTTCACTTGGTATAGTTTGCTTACAACAATGGCTATCAAACATATTTAAATATGAGCCCATTTGAAGCACTTTATGGTATAAAGTGCAATACACTAGTGATTTGGGACATCTCAATAGACCACGTAGTAGTTGGGCTAGAGCTACTTATGGAAATGGAGGAGAAGATGGTAAATATAAGGAAAAATTTAAAGGATTCCCAAGAAAGGAAGAAAAGTTGCATGGATAAAGGTAGAACCCATAGAGAGTTTAAAGTGGGTGATCACATGTTTTTTAAAGTGAAATTCAGATGTAGTTCCCTGAAGTTGGGGAATTGCTCTAAGTTGACAGCACGCTACTGTGGGTCATTTGAAATCCTAGAGAGGATTGGTCCTATTGCATATATGATTTCATTTCCTACATCCTTGTTTATTCATAATGTTTTCCATGTGTCATTTCTTAAAAGGTACGTACATGATGTTAATCATATTATTGATTGGAATGTGATTTAGGTGGAGCCAGAAGAAGATTTTCAAGTCCAATCGGTTTGCATATTGAATTGGAAAATAAAACAGCTCCAGGATAGAGTCATGGAGCTGGTAAAGGTTCAATGGACATAGTACAGTCCCAGGGATGCAACTTGGGAGCGAGAGGATGCTATGTAGGTAGAGTATCCGCATCTTTTTGAAGATTTTTAAATTTTTTTATGTACATGTGTATATGATGCACTAAGGACAGTGCATAAATAAGGGGGAGGGGAATGTGGGGAATGTAATGTCCCTAATATAGACCCTTTGTAATTGTACATATAGGTTGGTGAGCCATTGGTACCAATTGAAATTGTAAATGTACATATAGGCTAGTGATTTGTTGGCACCTAGTTTTGGTGTTGCGCGCACCTAAGTAGTGCGCAAAGAATTGTTATCAAGGAAAGGGTGTGCACATTCATAGTGTTGTGTGCACCTGGGAAAGTGCACATGGTTGCACATCTAATAAGGGTGTACAAATTTCACAGTGTTGTGCACACTTGGGTAAGTGCACGTGAATGATCTGGGAGTGTGCACCAAGCAAGTTTATATATATATGTATATATATGGATGTATATGTATTGAGGTTGGAGATCCTATGTGATTATGAGGCTGGTGAGATAGGATGAAAATAGGTCAGTGTTCCTAGCCATGTAAATTGTAATCATACTTAGTTATTCACATATAATTTCATCGTTTTTGGAAGATAGACCTAGACGAAAAGAGACAGGGGGATAACTCCATTGGAAAAGGGAAAAGGGGGTGAGACTTATGTCTTAGGGAATATTTTATAATATTTCCAAAAAGTGTAATTTATGGCTAATTATTTTATTCTTAGTTCTCGGGGTTGGGAATAAGTCCCAAGTGGATTAAGCTACTTCTAAAGGCGAAAAGTGTCGATTTGAAGGCATGCAATAAATATTTCCATCCTTAGTGTATTTTGGGGGATATTCTAGGATTATTGATTATTCACTCTCGTGTGCAGAAGGGGTCGGTCGAGGGAGAGGATGACTATCACTTTATCTGCATAGAGAAGCTTGTAATGGGTTTTTTTGTTGTAATCAGAGTTTTTTTGTGGAAGAGATGAGTTTTCAGGCCTGTGTGAAGTCTCTCCGAGTGAGATATTTGTAGTTGAAGAAGCGAGTTATCAGGCCCGTGAGCATACTCTCTAGATGAGATTTTTGTGGAGAATTGTTCCCTGGTGCATTGGGCATTAGTCATAGGGCTCAGAGAATTCCTATCTAGCCAGTTGTTGGTAACCCTGGAAGGGAAGTGGGTTAGTCAAGGGACTATTGAGAAGAGGAGGGGAACAGTTCCTTGGGTGTGATAGGTGCGTGCAGAATGAGAGATTGTAGACTAGTTGCAGTAGTGGTAAATTGGACTGAGTAATTATGTTAAGAATCAGACCTTATCCCATCATTAGGAACCCTTTTTCCCTGGTGAAGTTAAGCCCCAGCTCGAGGGTGACCTATTACTGAAATATTATGAGAAACAAAGTCTATAGTTGGGAGAAACGTATGATTTCTACACGCATTTGGTGACTTTCATAAAAAATAAGTGTTCTTTATGTGCTTGTCTCATTTACTGTGTGTTTATTTATCTATGTTTGACATGGGTTAATTCTTGTATGTTGTCGCATATAAGTAATTGTTGTTATTCTGTCTAATGTTTCTTTCACATGTAAGTGTGGTGTTGATAGTCATTATTTTAGTTGTGTATGAGTATGACAGTTATTGATAGTTTTTCTTGTTAAGTTATCCTTTGACATTGGTCATGAGTCTCAGAGGCAAGGATTGAATGGATATGTGCACAGGAAAGTATCTTTTGTGCACAAGGGAATGGAATTCATGTGTGCATATTGGGAAATAGACCTTGTGTACAAGGAAAATCAGAATTAACATGTGACGCTAGGATGGTTGTGTGCACAGTAGTGTTGTGTGATCTATATGTTGGTGAATATAGTTGTTTTTAGTTTCTTTCGCTACTTAAAGTTATGTTAAAAGAATAAATTTAGTGTGGTGTGTTTCAATTTGAGATTGAGCTTGTGGCTTCAAGTGATACTGCACAAACTAGATTTTAGTATATAATCTACATATTGGATTTTTGGAGTAGCTTTGTTCAGTAGTAAGTTGGATGATGTTACATTGTGATATCATAACAATTTGGTAACATGGATGTAACATATTGGTTTCAAATCAATAGAAGTTAATATTTTGTGATGTGGCCCATCTTGGGTGGCTAGGGATGTCACAGGTATCCCATGTCCAAGAATGGATTGGGTCTATAACCCATCCCTTAACCTCCTCCATAATTTAGGATTCAGGAGTGACCTATCACTTGGCCTTTACCTCAATTTCCAAAGCCTCCATTTCATTGTTTTTTATAGTTGATCACTTCTCTTCAAAGCATTTCTCATCTTCCTAGGCTTCTCTCACCGCTCTAAAAGATAAAAATGGGGTTCTAGAGATTGAAGCCTTTCCATCACTCCCT
>JASDQU010241930.1:130078-145737 GCA_032191745.1 Picea mariana
TTCAATTGACCAAGTAGTTGAGGCAATAGATTCCCCAACATTGGAATGGATTAATATCCATAACATCATCATTGTCTATTGTTGATATTTAAAGATCCTTCTATTGCATTCTTTCCACACGTTCCAAAGTAGAAACCCAGGGAAATTATTTTAGACCTTGTTATGGATAGGTTTTTTGCAAGAGTTTATTTTCCATCACTCAAGATTCCAAACTATATCACCTCTATCCTTGTCACGCTATCTGAAGAGGGTTGTGCCTTTGTCCCATACAATGGAATCCTATTTACAATAATTGAAAATTTGATCAATATATTTTCCATCTCCTCTACAAATGAAACAAATTAATGGACATTAATAGCCTCTCCTAATAAGACGATCCTAGGTTAGTTCTTTCCAACTAGCCACCAACCACAAAAATATAGATATTTTCGACCAAAAATATGAGTTCCATACCCTATTCCAAACAACTCTCTTATCTATGATATTTACCTCTACTTCCATCCTGTAGGATTACCTGACCTTGAAGTTTCCATGTCAGAATGATCTTCTCAGCATTGACTTGCTTGTGTCCAGTCTTTATAAATCATGGAAATTTAACTTGTTGAAATTTATCCTCTTCCTCAAGGATTGGATTCTACTCCCATGTATCTTCCTAGAAGAGGGAAAACTGACCATGTTGGGCTTCACAGAAACATAATTGTTGAACCAAACCCATATTACTCCATGCATTATTCCAAATTAAATATCATGAGTGCTCACCTTCCATGTGAATCAATTCTGAAGAAGGGATATTGGCTACATGCTTCACTCTCCATACCTTCGACCATAGATCCTCGGGTCCTTTGATCCACTGCCACCAAGTTTTCACTGCTAGGTATTTTCCCATGAGTAGAGGTACTTTGATACCAAGTCCTCCAAACTCCTTGGGGACTAATCTGGATTGGACCATTATATAATTTTTCATCTATCTCGATACTTTCTGGGTGGAAAAAAAATTGGAGGAATCTACTTGCAGGGCCATTTCAGTGGTAGGTTCCAGTTAGGAAAATTGGGGTAAAAAATCGTCTGAAATATTCTTGAGCCATTTTGAGGCATAAAATGATTTGTTTTTGTTCCAAAATGTTTTTTGGCAGAAGATTTCATATTTTACATATCGATCCCTTTACGATGGTGAGAGAATTGCCTCAATCAGATTTCATATGCGAAAGTTATGCCTCCCATAATTTGACCTATCATGTTGACCCCCATGGTATGAGTGGATGCCATGTTATCCCCCATTACTCAAAAATATAGGGCTAGCCATGTGTGGAATTTCAAGAAGATCCTAGAAGGTCCAAACCTTATCACTAATTGAGGGTTGAGGAATTCAAAACCCTAACCCTAGATGGCTATCAAGCTATGTTAATTATTGGGCTACTAGGAGGAGAAGGGGGTTCCAATCTTTAGCATTGTACTTGTTCCATAGCCGAGAAAAAAAATATAGGAGTGGTATTTTGATAGCATAACAAAAGAGGAGGAATATTATGAAGCAACATTTTAGGCCATAGTGTCGTAGGAAACTCCATAGTGAGTACCCATTCCTTTGTATTTGCATTTTGATAATTGAAGCAAAGAAAGTAGAGCATATGCCTCACCTTTGAGTTGGGTTTTCTCTGATATTGAGTTTCCTAGGGAAAATCTTATGTTTATTTGTGTGGATGGTTTTTTTTCATCTGCGTATTCTCTTATTTTCGTTTTTCAATTATTTTCTATAAAAAAAATAGAGCAATAAGATAGAGATAAAAAAGATGAGATATAAAGAAATAAACATGCATAATAAAGATTTCAACATATTATAGGATCTATTGTTACGAACTAATCTAATGGAATATCCATGGAAGTTCACAAATAAGGGACACACACCTTATTCGGTAATGAATTTCCCAATCTCCATCTCTTTACCTGTCTGTTCAACCTCTTCCAATGACACTGGTCGAGTAAAGTTGTGGTTGTACTCAGAGGAGATCGATGTTAGGATGGCACTAGTAATAGCCTAAATAATTTCTTCTCTATCAACCATTGGTTCCTTTAGGAGGTGACTGAAGTGGTTATTCAACTCATTTTCAATATCCTCATGTCTCTCTAGTTTCTCTCCCTCTCCAGACTTTAAGGAAACAATTCAGTTTTTTCTTCGTCTTTTAAGAAGCACATTATGGAAGAACTGTGTGTTCTTATCTCCTTCTCATAGCCATTTTATTCATGATTTTTGTTTCCATAAAATTTCCTCTTGTTTATCGCTCTAGTTGATTTCCAATTTGAGTTGACCCTCCTTACCGACTAGCTCTTCTGATCGACCATTTTGGATGTTTTCTCTTTGTACTGATTCCATTTCTTGTTCCAGGTAGAGATTTTATTCAAAGATATTTCCAAATGCCTCTCTATTCCATTTCCTAATTTTCATATTGATATGTTTCATTTTTTGTTTCACTTGGTACATCTTGGCACCATACAAATATAATTGCTCGTGCCACTAATTATCAATGTTTTGCATAAAATTAGGGTGCTCCATCCAAAATTTTCCAAATCTAAAAGTTGTTGGTTTGGTTTTTAAATTATTCCCTCATGAGAGAAAGATCAACTAGTGATCCAATCTAGTGAAAGGAAGGATGCCTGTTGAAATGGCTCACTGAGACTAAAACATTGATTCCGACACTAGAAATCTGTCTAGGTGAACACCAATCTAGTGGGCACCCCTCCTTTTGTTATTCTAGGTGTAAAGGACACTGCTAGATGGTATATCAATGAGATGAATTCTTGCAATAATTTTTTTAAATGCTTCATTTTCTACCTCTAGACTTCAAAATCTACCTTTATTTTCTTGAAGAGAAGTTATTATATTAAAATATCACCAAGAATTAGGGATTTTCCTGCAAGAAAAACCCCAAAAGGATAATGGCATCAAGGAAATCCCACTTCGTCGGTAGAGATGGAGTTCCATAATCATTTGAAATGTAACCATGATCCAACAACCTTAAGGTCATGTTGCTAGTTGTGATAATCCTGGGTGAGATGGAATGAATGTCTAAGTTTTGAATCTCTAGATTCTAGAGGATCGCCCATCCCCCAAAAGATCCCTCTTCTTACACCATGGCTACTTCAAATTTCTTCCATAATTTCTGAGCGATTCAAAACATGGATTCCCTATCGCACTTTGTTTCTTGTAACATCATAATGCTAGGATTTTATTGATTTATTCTTTTTAAAAGAAGCCTATGCTTGGAAGGGGAATTAAGACCTCTAATATTCCAATAAATTACCTTCATTTTAAACTTTAGTTTGGGGGTGGAAGTACTTATTTCAGAGACCTATTGATTGACTAGAATCCACCAGAAGTGCCCATGTCTCTTCTAGTTTATGCTTATGAGAATTTCAACCTCTCTTCTTTTGCTCCTCTGGTAATATCTTCTGGGGTTTTAGTGGATTAGTTTTGATCCCAAGGCCCCCTGAGGAAGTCTCATTTTGAGCTTGGTTAAACCCTTTTCCTTTTCCCTTTTTCAAATATCTCCAAAGTTTGTGCAGTTGACCTTATTATAGATTTTTCAATTCATTTTCTCCATGTACCTCCATCAGAGCCTTAATATCTACATCTAGGTCATACTGCTCCATTTCTTGGGTTGTATTCTCCCACTTTGACTCTTCCTAGTAACCTTCTATGGAATTTTTCTTCTAAATCTCAACCTCTTCCTCTTCTAGTTGGGTGCTACCTATTCCTAGTTTTTTCCTCCTTTGTTTTCAGTTTTATGAATTAGATTGGATATGAGTGCTCTTTGGGGCCTTTGGGTTCAAAGGCCCTTATTTATTTGAACCTTTCCCTTCTCTTCTACATGGAATTGGAAACTTTTTGTGTTATTATTATTAGTTTGGGACATGGATTTGTTTTCTTTTATTTCTAACTTTCTTTTATTTAGAATTTTCGTGAAACCCTCTTCGTTTTGTTTCTCCTTGGTCTTATTTGATGAGCTCTCCACATTCATTGGGAAGTGCCTAAACATGTGACCATGTTCATGGAAATTACTACACCTTAAAGAAATGTCTTTGTAATCTAGAGTTTGGATCCACTCATTATCTTGATATGAAATAGTTATTGAGTCTGGGAGCACCCCTGCCACATTCATATAAAAACCTATTCTTGCATAAGATGTATAATGCCCCATTTTTGTTACTTCTAATATTTTCACAAAGGTTCCTATGGTATTTCCCAACCCTTCCAATGTGTCTTTGTCTTAGAATTCTTTGGGTAACAAGCACAATTGGATCCCAATCAGTGTCCGGATGAAGTTCTCCTTTTTAGGAAAAAACCTTTATGTCCAATATCACAAATGCTGTCCCATTAAGTTGAACAAATATGGTCCTTCTTCAAATACTCATTCTCTATCTTCTATGTATGAAAATATGACAATGAAAAACCACTTCCAACCCAAATTTAGATTGATTTGCAATCCTTTTTCTTTCCATCTAGTATTCATCCACCCTATCAAATGTTTTTCAGAAGACCAAATACCCATGAACTCACCAATTACCGCATGATCCTTCTATACTATATCTAGTTTCTTATTTGAGGTGAAGTGATCTCATACCTAAGATTCTCATTAGTCTTCACCATACAATCGTTCTTTAACTTGTTTTTACCTCACTGTTCCATTTCCCATCGACTCCTTACCTACCCCCCATTTCATGCTTCGTTGGGGACTGGCTAGACGTGCGTATAACCACATCTTTAAAGGCATTGTATAATTGTTCTACGAAATGGTTTTTTCACCCGAATCCAGTGACATAAATTTTCTTGAAATCATTTTTTGTTGTTGTTTAAAATCCATTTCTGAATGCATAAATGGATTCACCATGCTGAAAAACTGTTGGGGCACTCGGATTATACAAAAATAATCACTCAAATATGAGAATCTAACAATTTCTTGTCGGATCTTGTGAAATTCTAAAACTTTTGATGAAGTAACAAAAGTTATGGATTTTCTCTAGAACTTTGAAGCTAGGGTTTGGAGCAACTGCAAGCTAGGTTTTGATAGTAGCGGTCACAACAGAGGAACCCATGGTTACAAAAGGGGGCGGTAATGGAACCCCCTCATACAAGCAAGTAGTGGTGGAGAGGGGGAAAGGCCCATGAGGCATAGGTTTCAAGGAACCAGTGACAAGCACCTCGGGATCAGGACCGGAAAAGAATCAGAAAAGCAACCAGGAAAAAAGAGATCGCATGGGGGAAGAAGCCAGAGAAACCCAGAATGATGCGCAAGAACCAACGAACCCCAATGGGGTAGAAGGGAGCAACCCATGTAAACCTAAAACATCACTGATACCCAAGGTGATACTGGAATATCCACAAACGCAACTCTTCCGGGACCAGATGAAGACGCATGCACTAATTTGCAAGTTCATGGGTTTGTGGCCTACAGAAAGAACATTGCACAACTGGATAAAATATCAATGGAAGCCAAGCGGGGAAGTGGAACTCCACTAGGGTTTGAAAGGCTTCTTCACAATAGTATTCATGAAATTGGAGGACAGGGATAAAGTCTTTAAGGGGGGGGCATACTTCCACGCTTCAACAGGACTGTACATGCGGCCATGGAAGGAAAAATTTTCCCCAGAGAAAGAAACCTTCAAAAATGTACCCGTCTGGCTGAGGTTTTACTCCTTGCCGTTAGAATACTAGTTGCCATCCACCTTCGAAGCAATCAGGAAAAAACTTGGAAAATATGTGAAAACATCAGAAGCAACCCTAAAGGGAGATATACATCCTATGCAAGGATATGCATAGGATGTTTTAGGGGCACTCCCAGAAGACATAAGCCTGGAATTCAGGAATGAGGAATGGATACAAAGAATCGACTACGAGCAGATCCCATTCAGATGCAGAATATGCCATGAACATGGACACCTAATCATAGAATGTCCTCTCAATAAAAAATAAGAAGTAGAAAACACCAAAATACAGCAAGATGAGGACAGGTTTATAAAGATGAACCATAGAAACAGAGAAAACAAGAAACTAAGTAAATCCCCAACAAGAAGCAATCCAGAAGCTAGGACTAGAACAGAAGGGCGGGACAAGACCAACAAAGGGGAAGAAGGAGGAAAGGAAAAGGAAAAAGATAAAGAAGCTAGGGAACACGCAACAAATGAGAACATAGATAGTCTAAGCAATAATATGGAACAAGGGGGTAGCGCAACTCCTATGGATGGAGAAACCAGATATTCCAACCTCCCCATGTAGGAAGCAAACATATATGCGTAGATGACACCAAGCGAGGTAGGTACAGAAGATCCTGATCTCAAAGATATTTTGGAAAGGGAAGGTTTAGATCTCCCGAATATACTGGAGAAATGGAAAAGGCAGGGCGTAGAAAATGTACTAGCGGAGCAACTAGATCGTATCCAATACCTCTTCCTCCTAAGGGAGGAAGAAAAATCCAGAGGACTCGAGCACACACACAAGGAGATAGGACACCTAGGAATCAAAGTAGGAAAGGGACAACCACAGCTCTCACCCAAGCATACAAGAAGGAAGAAAGGAAGGAAATCAAACAATGTAGAACTACAGGAACTAGGAGCCCTACTGATAAACTCAGGTAAGATAAAAAATATCTTTCCCAACTCCCCCCCACATGTTTAAATGAAGATTATAACATGGAATATAAGAGGCCTAAACAACCCATGAAAGGAAATAATTCTTAAAAACAGACTGAGGAAGGAACAACCAGACCTATGTTTCATCCAAGAGACAAAATGCATTGTAGATAGAATGGAAACAATCAACAAAAAACAATGGAGCAAGTACAAGATGTTGGCTATCGGAGGACAACAGATGGCAGGCGGTACTCTCACTTTGTGGAACCCATAAGTGATGAATCTACTAGTAGTTGAAGCCACCAGACACACACTTTCAGTTAAAATGCAAATCATAGGTAACACGGAGGTGATTCTATGCACTAATGTGTATGGACCCCAGATGTTGGAGGAAAAGAGAAGAATGATCCTAGACCTAGAAAACATAAAATCCCGTTCTAGCAACCTCCAATGGATCTTGGCAGGGGACTTCAATATCATCATGACACTTGCAGAGAAAAAAGGAGGCACCAGGATATTGGATAGAGATGTGGAAGACTTTTCAGCTTTCATTGACATAGTGGAGATGGTGGACATCAGAACCAGTAATGGCCAGTTCACCTGGAACAACAAACAGATAAATCAACATTAGGTAGCGACAAGGCTAGACAAATTCTTGGTCTCGGATTCCATCATTCTGCAGGGATTAAATTTAGATTGCAGCATTCTTCCCTGGGGGGTTCTAACCACTGGCCAGTCCAATTGGAAGCAAACTTCCAAACCACACCGCAGAATAGACCTTTCAGATTTGAGAAATTTTGGATTGAACATCCCACCTTCAAGGAGAACATCAACCAATGGTGGTAGGAGGAAAAACTAGAGCAAGGTACAAGGATGTTCAAACTATATAAGAAAATCAAGTACATCAAACATAAACTCAAGGAGTAGAACAAGGAAATCTTTGGAAACATAAACCAAGAAAAAAAAATATTGAAGACAAAATGAGGAAACTCTAGGAAATTTTCATAGACGAGGGCTATATAGAGGATCGGAAAAGGGAAGAGATCCAAATGACCCAGGAATGGGAAGCAAGATGCCAGTGGGAAGAGACTCTATGTCGCAAAAAGTCCAGAATAAGGTGGCTAAAGGAAGAAGAGAGGATACCAAGTTTTTTCATAGAACAACCATTTCTAGAAGAACCCACAACAAAATCATGAAAATTCGGGATCGGGATGGGATCGAGAGAGAATCCCACAAGGAAATTGAAAATATATTGGTAAATCACTTCCATGGGATAGCCCAGGAACCCAACCAAGACCGAACAGATACCATACAAAGGATAACTCAACACACCCCCAGGCTAGTTACCGAGGAACAAAATATCAATCTAAACAAACCCATCGCTAAGGAGGAAATTGACCAAGTGGTCCAAGAGATGCCCAATGGAAAGGCCCCAGGTCTAGATGGTTTCACAGTGGAATTCTTCAAATCCTACTGGGAAGTGGTCAAACATGATGTTTATGGGGTGGTGGAAGACTCCAAATGTTTGGCCTCCATTCCGAAAGCTCTAAATGCCACAATGATTACTCTAATCCCCAAAGAAAATGAAACAAGGACCCCAGACCGCTATAGACCCATAGATTTATGCAATGTGTTTTACAAGATAATCTCCAAAGTCATATCCAACAGATTGAAACCTCTCCTACCCACACTAATTTCACAAGAACAGGGGGGTTTCGTAGAAGGGAGAAAAATTTTGGACAACATCATCCATGCCCATGAGATGATACACACACTGAAAATCCAGAGGAGAGGGGGGATGATAATCCAACTTGACCTAGCAAAGTCTTATGAAAAAATTAGCTATCACTATATGGTCAAGACTCTGGAAGCCTTTGGCTTCACACAACACTAGATCAACTGGATTGTCATCCTAGTCTCAATGACAAGTTACTTGCTCTTAATCAATGGATCTCTAGCCAAACCCTTCTGGCCTTCAAGAGGTATCAGACAAGGAGATCCTCTATCACCCTTCTTGTTCATTCTAATGATGGAAGGACTCAGTAGAAGCATAAAAAACGCAACTGCAGCAGGAGAAATAATAGGCATCAAACCTTTCAAAAACTTCCCTACCTCCATGTACCAACAGTTCATTGATGACACCTTACTTCATGGCACACCCACGGTCAAGGAATAAAAAGCCTATAAAAGAATATTAGAAGAGTTTTGGGAAGCATCGGGAGCGAAGATCAATCACTCCAAATCCATGATCTATTTCTTCAATACCAACCCTGCAATTCAAAGAAACTTGGCAAACATTTTGGGGTTTAAACACAAAACGCTCCCAATGAAATACTTGGGAATCCCCCTGACGGATAGAGCATGCAAAATGGAAATGTGGGAAGGAGTGATCAACAAACTACAAGGGAGGGTGAAAAACTATACTTACAGAACCCTCAACCTAGCGGGGAGACTTATCCTGACCAAAGCGGTTATGTAAGCAATTCTGACCTATATGATGTCAGTGTTTCCCACTCCCAAAGGAATACTACAAAAAATAAGAGACATCCAAAGGGACTTCCTATGGAGAGGAGCGGAAAATAAGAAAAAATGGGCCCTGGTGGCCGGGGAGAAGGTTTGCAAACCAAAATGCAAAGGAGGCCTAGGGTTACAAGACCCAAAAGTAACCAATGAAGCCTACGGGGCGAAACTCTGGTGGAGATGGGTCAAAGAAAAATCATTACCATGGGAAAACCTATGGAAGGCCAATTATGCCCTGGACATCAAAGACCGGGATCGAATTTGTTTTATGGGCATAAGGGAGGGATCAACCATCTAGAATCTAGCCTAGTGCAACGAAACCTGGATCCATAAACACAGCTTCTGGGAAGTGAGGAATGGTAAAACAACCAGATTCTGGGAGGACGCGTGGCAATAGGAACCCGGAATGGAAAATCCGGACAGAGAGGAACTCCAACAAGAAATGACCACACAAGGAAAAATCAAAATCCATCACTACTAGAAACAAGAAAATGATCGCGACAGATGGAGGATCCAAGACAAACTCAATCCACAAAATAGAGATCGGATCACAACAATAAGGAAAGAGGTGGAGGAGGAATTGGGGAAAAGGAAAATTGTAGTCTCAGAAGAAGAGGGCCAATTAAGATGGGGTAGGGAAAATGGTGGGGAATTCATCTCGAAATTATATCGCGAACCATGACAAAGAAGATCCAACACAACAGTGGGGAAAGATTTGGGGCAGCCCATAGTGGCCAAAAATCAAAATGTTCAAATGGCTAGTACTTCACAACCGAATTCTAACCTGGGAAAACCTAAGGAAAAGGGGTTTCATAGGCCCATCACGATGCCACCTTTGTCAAGATAAGGAAGAAACAACGAATCACCTCCTCGATGAATGTAATTACACAATAGATATATGGGATTGGGCGGCAAGCATCTTTCGCCAGTCCAATAGGACTCGAGGTAACATCAGCGCAACCATCAACAACTAGAATGAGAGTTACAGTGAAAATGAAATGGTGAACCTATGCTGGAATCTCATGACGGGGATGATCATATGGGCAATATGGAAATAAAGGAACCATTGCATCTTCAGGAATGAAATCCTTCTGAAAGGGAAACTCAAGGAAGCAATAATCTCACAAATACGAGAAACGGTGTAGAGCCACAACTGCCAGACCGGAAAAGCGCAACTCACAGGCTAGGACTCCCACATCCTGGAAGATTTTCACCTAAAAGATGGGTGCAACAACACACAGGTAGGGCGGCCACTGCAATTCTAAATAGGAGAGCGCAACTGGACACCCCCTCTAACACGGTTCCTCAAGTTGAATTTTGACGGGGCGACAAAAGGAAACCCAGGAATGACAGGGATGGGAGGGGTGTGTTAGCACTCTGTAATTTTCCCAAGGTTGTGAGGCAGTCACAGAGGCAACATCAAAACCGCTTTGAGTCTTGGATGTAGCCCTCCAAGACTCAGAGAGGGATCTCTATGTCTAATATAACTTTGTTTGAAGAGAATATTAAGCTAGTTAATGGGTTCAGAGTTTGGATTTTTTAATTGGTAAGAGAAGAGAAAAATGAACCATGGTCAATGGAGTCGCAATCTGAAGCTCAATCAAAAACAAGTTCTACAGACAGCATTACAGGGCAAGGTAGGCACTCTTGGTGGATTCTTTGAATTTGATTTTGGATTTAGAGGAGCAAGATGAGAGGACCAGGCAATGACAAGGCAATCAAGAATCCTGAAATTAACCTTTGAGGAGAAAACATCGATAATTATGTCAAAGCCAGAAACAGAGTGTATGTCTCAACAAATTCTATTCTTCGAACTTCTTTACATAATTCAAAACATGAATAACTTAAGAAATAAAATAGAAATAAATTACAGTGAATGAGGAAAACATCACCACCAAAAATGACACATGAATCCTGTAGCTATTGAGATTGTATTATTGATATGATCAAAATACAGAAAGATCAGTGAGATGCTTTACAAAAACTCGATCTTGGTTCCCTGAATAATCAACCTTTACATTAAAAATCATCTCTGAATAAATAGGGGAGATCCCCCAACAAGTTTCGAGAGTCAGTTTTAACCGCCTCGGTAAAAAATAGCCACAAATCCCACCAAATCTGGAACTGTCCGCCATGAAAGGCGGACCGATTTTCTGCGAAAAAAGGGGTCCGAACAGACATTTGTTTCTCTTCAAGGATGACAACTGGGAAAAAAATGAAGGAGTTTATTGTATATGAGCATGTGCTGGACAAAAAACTCCTTCTCTTTCGCCAAATTCGTCTCCAGCTGGCCGTAACAGCTCCCACAAAATCAGGACTGTAACGGAAAAGCGAAAATATGGAAAAAAGGGCCTCGAAGATGGATTCGATTCTCCCTGATCGTGGCACCTGTGAAATAAATGAGAGAGTTTTTTGTTCTTCATCCTGTTACGGAGAAAAACCTCTCTCGGTTTCTTAAAATTCGTTTTCATTTTCCCAAAAATGGCCTCGAACGAAGACATGTTGAACAGGCGAAAATGGGCAAAAAAATGAAAAAGCGGTTTTTTTCGTGATGGGTGGTATTCCGGACCCCCCCTGAGGTGGTAAGCGGTTTTAGGGGGGGGGTCCGCTGAAATAGGGTGCTGACACCTGTCCAGGGGGTGGTTTTTGTAAACTACCATTCCGGACCCCCCTCTCGTTAAGTTCCGGATAGTGAGGGGGATCCAGAATTTTTAATAGTCGTTGATTAAAATGTATGGGATACGTGTTGCTTATTGATGTAATGAAGGTGTGCGTTGAGGTAGGGGGTGGGTAGGACTTAGGATAGTTTAGTTTTTAATGTTTTTGTTTTTTAGTTTTTTATTATTGTTTTATTACATGTTTCGTTTGGTTTTATGTTTTTTAATTTTGTTTTTTGTTATATGTGTTTTAAGTTTATTTGTGGCTTTGTTTTATTTTATGTTTTTTGTATTTTATATTTTAAATTCTTATATTTGTTTTATTACGTTTTAATATATGTTTTATGTTTTGTTTTAATTTTTTAATATATTTATTTAATGTTTGGTTTTTTTATGTTTTTATTTTAATATTGTTTTATTTAACACTAATTAATAAAAACTAACCTAGTTATTAAACTAACTAATTAACAATTGATTAATTACTAACATGCTAATTCAATTATTAATTAATTTATTATTAATAGGTTTAATCATGATTATTAACCTAATATTTTTATCCTAAGTCTGTTTATTCATGGAGGGGTAAGATTTGCGAAGGGGTGAATGAATGAAGGGTGAGGAACTGACAGGTGCAGCGTGAATGAAGGATGTAGCATGGAGCGAAGGAGGCCTGATGCAATGGATGGATGACACGTTGGGATAGGGCCCGCCAAAAAAAACCCGCCTCATTTCGGACCCCCCCCCCCCATCGTTAAAGGCAGAACGATTAGGGAGGTTCGGAATCGCCTATAGACCGTCCATCTGCGTGCCTCCATGACAATCGTAGATATGTGCGCACTTTTTAATCACCATTCCGGACCCCCCCCCCCACCGTTAAAAGAAGAATAGTCGAGGGGGTCTGGAATCCACTGTCAGCCGTTGATTTACGCACCACTAGATCGACCGTCAATCTAAGCGCATTCTTTATTCTCCAGGCGCAAATGCAGTATATGAGGCAAAACTTAGGCTTAATGACTTTTTGAGGGTTTGGTGCACTGCTTCTCTTGAAAATAATTTGTAGAGATGAAATATTATTTGCAAACCTATACACCTAGAGTGAAAAATTTCCATTCAACAGATGACCCTATGAATTATAGGGTTATAACAGGGTGATCAAAGATAGTGGTGGTAACATAATCTGGTTGTTCGCTGGGAGTATGGGAAACTAAACCAACAACACAGCGGAATTTGGAGCCCTGGAGCTCAGTCTCAAAATTCTAAGTCGCGAAAGGATGACAAACACTATCGTGGAAGGTGACTCCACCTTGGTTATCAACATGATGAAGAGACTCCAAAATGGCACCAGAGTGGGCAAGGTTCAGAGACACTATCACTTGGCACACTCCCTACAAAAAATCCAGGAGAATCTGCAAACGATGAACACAATGGAGTTGCGTTGGGTAAGCAGGTCAGTGAATGGCCTAGCGGACATAATCTCCAATGAGGGGGTTAGCAAGGAAGGACCAGAACTAGACACTACCTGGATCAACATCCCGAATGGACAATTCAGAATAGACTGCATCCAACTAGTGACAAAAGATCATGACAAAAGTTTAAGCAAGGCGGGTCACATCAAGAAGGGCAGTGCAAGGCCCAGCGAAAGGCACGAAGGACCCAGGCAGGATATGACTGCCCAACACTCGACCACTAATTACAATGTAGGATCAGATTATACAACAGGGGAGGGTACGACAACAGGTTCATGTCAACAGTAAGAATTGCAAGGAAAGACCGTGGGAAAGTATAGACGGAAAACAACAGGCATTGAATGACGTAAGGCAAGAGGGATTGACACGGACCAGTATCGATACACCACGCCAAATAATAGGTACAGGGAGTAGCACAGTAGGATATCAAGTGAGTAGGGGCAAGGGCCCGCATAGGGATAACAACCAATTCATCATGATCATATGTACCATGACGGGGAAAAAGGACGGGAAGGTTCACCTCTACGGGTAGACCATGATTGGAAGGACGAGGTCACAGCAGGGGAAGTTCAATAAGAGAAAAAATAGTAGAAATAGATGCAAACAGGAAGAGTGCAACTGCGGGGGCTACCATAGATACAAGGGAAGGGAAAGGAGGAACCCCTTTGTAGATAGGAACAGGTGGAGAATCTAGCAAAGGAGATGACATAGACCAGACGGGATGGTGCGAATGAAGAAAATGCACATAAAAAGAAACCCCCTGGGGAAGGACACTACGAACAGTCCCCAACGGGTCTCAAGGATGGAGCAAGCGGAAAAAGACGCGGAGGGCACCTTTTATACTCGGGTTGCACCGAAAGGAAAAGCGACTATTACCCGGTGGGAAAAGGAAATCAAAGAAAAATGCAAGGGCAAAGCATGGGATGCTTTGACTCAGGAAGTGAACTGGGTAACTAACCCGAGAGCCACGCAGCCCAGGGAAACCCTCTACCACAAAACAATGGAGATGGCATGGCTAACAAAGATGATGATCGACAAAGTGAGCTCAGAAATGGAAGACGCCAGATTGGAGGACAACAAGGAACACAAGAAACTGTTGAACGAAATTTTGAGTCGCCTCAGTAGTTTGGAAACCATTACCAAACTGCTAGCTAAGGTCGAGAAGGACCAGAAAGCCAAGATGGAGCAGTTGGCTACTCAATTCCACCTCTACCTGCGCTATGTCCATCACATGGACATCACGCTAGTCGACAAAAACGGAGCGCCAACACATATTAGAAAGACCCACACGATCTTCGAGAAGGAGGAGAACAAGGGCCAGGCGGATGAAGGAAAGTAAAACATCATTGTTCAGGACTAGTGTCTAGTTAGTCTATTTTCAAGTCAGTCTAGTCAGTCTAGTGTCAATCTCAGCTTCTGTTTTTTCATGTTTTTTGTGCTTATCTTTTCAAAAACTGGATATGGTAGGATTGGGTTGGTTTCCCATGGTGGTAGTCCAGTGCCACCCCTCGTTTATTTTAGAAAATGCAACTTGGGAACCTCTGGTCTGGTTTCCTTTCTGGCAAACCAGGGAGTCCCCCTTTTTTGTATCATAACCCTTCTTTAACAATATAGGCTCTTACACTCACTTACAAAAAAAATATAAAAATTCTTGTCGGATTTAAGGTAAATGTCTCCGAAAAAAATTACCAAAAAAATATAATTTCATAGAATGTTTAGACTACGACCATATTTAAATGACTTCCTGTTTCCCAGAGCTACAATCCCCCTCTATCAATGGCCTTTGATTCACTCTCATCGCTTCCATCATCAGTAACGACCTTTTGATAACGTTACCGAAACCCTAACTATTAAGTTGATTATTAAAATTTCATTAGATTATTTTAAATAGTACAATCAAATTAACTATTTTACCATCTTATAATCAAACATTATAATCCAATAACGTTTTCTATCCTAATACTCAAAAAAAACAATAGAGATTTAACTCTTGTTATAAATAGATATTTTAAATTTATCCATTAAAAATAATAAAGTGTAAACTAAAAATTAAAATAAATTATTATAAATTTATTTCAACACGATAATGTATATATATAATAATAGGAAAAACAATAAAGATTTAGCTCTTGTTATAAATATAGATTTTAAATAATGAAGTTTAAATTAAAAATTAAAATAAATTATTATAAATTCATTTTAACATGATATTCTAAATTCTAAATATTGATAAGTTTGTGTTTTAATATTTTAGATATAATTATAAAAATAAATGAAATATATTATAATAAGAAAAAAACAATAAATATTTAGTATTTTAAATTTATTTATTAAAGATAATAAACTGTAAATGAAAAATTAAAATGAATGGTTATAAATTCATTATGTACAAGAA
>JASDQU010241930.1:211018-228358 GCA_032191745.1 Picea mariana
AATGGATTACAGATGGATTCGACCCCGGAACCTCCGTCGATGCCGAAGCCTTAACAATTCTGCCCACAACCAATGCGCCACGGGTACCTCTTAGTACATCCGCCCATGGATATTATTTAAAAGGATATTTTCTCCAATGCATGGGGAGAGGGAGCATGCTAGTCCACCCAGGTCTGTACCAGACACAGTTTTCTATGCAGATGATAGTGCATTAATTGCAAAGGGTTGCATGCAAATCGAGACAGAGGTCCAGAGGAGGCCTGAAGGTGCTTGTGTCCAATGGAGATGATTTGACAGTCGTTTTTAGGTATTTTGGCGATGGGAATCCAATGGCGAGGATTGTTTTTACAACAGAGCTTCATATCAACAAGCTAAGTTTTGGAGAAGAAAATGTAAGCATGCTTTTCATTATGATGTTTTGTCATTAAATGTTACAACATAACATGCATGTTAAAGGTCTGAAGGAGCATGGAGAGGCTGCAACAAGACAACAAGATCAACTTATTCCTTCTATCTCTTCTTTTCTTCTTTTCTTCCACATAAAACCAATCAGTTACATGTGACAAAGAAATTGTGGCACTTGCATGATAAGTGGCCAATGAAGCACTTCTAAATCTCGTAGTTTCAGGATCTTTGTATGGGCTGCATATATGCTTGGATCTGAGAAATAGATCTAAGGCACTTTATGGCTCCATGATGATGGGGTCATCTTTTATTCTTCCTCTTTTTTGTATTGAATATGTGGGAATGATGTCCATGTCAACATCATGATGCCTCATGAGCATGAGAACATGTGAAGCTTGTATACATTCATGATCACACTCCGATCTCTTGTTCCCATCACCGAAAATGGACTTTGGACTTACAACTTGTAAAGAAGAGACATCATTACAACGAGGAGAATAAAGCGGTCAAGATTTGGAGCATGGCCCATAGACGTAGCCCACATCGGGTGAACTCTGTTATCAAGGGAAGTGTCATATCCATTATGTGTATTATGTTATTATGTTGTTTTTCTATGAATTTCCGCACATATGATATTAAATGCAAGCATGAGATATAATACATAAGAAAAAAAACTAAGGAGGTTTTATTCATTTTGGATTCAAGCTTATAAGACTTCAACTTTACCTTTAATTGCAAATCGCTCAAGTAAAACGATCTATAACTGACCATTTTTAAGGTGTGACAAAATCAACCAATTATTGGAAACTAATCACCCCCAGGTTCAGATCAATCTAGGAAACTTATTAGAAAAATTTAAAACATATTTGCTTGGTACTATTAGCTCACAGCTAGATACACTTAAAATTAAAAAGAAACAAAAAGAAGAAGCAACTTTAAATATCTTTTATGCTAGGTGTAGGAAAATGCATCCTTTAAGAGAGTTTCCATTAGATAATGTAAAAGTTTGTGTTATTTGTGCAGATAATCATGATACAGAAAACTACCCCTCATTGTCAGGAATCCAAGATATCTACTGAGGGAGAAATGGGACAACTGAACCATCTTCTCAAGCTGCACAAAGAAGGCCTTGGAAAATACACCGACAAGGCATGGCACAAGACCCCTCATTGCAATTTTATGCATCTTATAATGTTTATCCTCAACAATGGAATGCTCCGATGACTTGGAAACCTACCCAAAACTAGTTTTGGAAACAAATATGGATAGGGAATACTTATGGAAATATGGACCCACAACAATTTTCAATGTCTTATCCTACTTTTCCATAGTTTCCACCACATTACTGTCCAATGCAAGCACAAGTAAGTCCACCTAAACAAAATTTTTTTCAAATTCCACAAGAATTACAATTACCTACAACTCAAAACCCTCCAATACCAACACAATTACTCGCTCAACGGGTTCCCAATCCAAATAACAAAACCACTCAACCTATCATCAATGTTGAGTTACATACGTTTCCATCTTACTTGATCACTCTGGTATCCTTTAAAGATATACATTTAATATCATGAAAGGTCCTACGTAAAAAAAAATACTACAATTGCCATTGAAGAAGAACTTGAATAGGAGGAAACTCTCGTCCAAACATCCATTGATGACCCCCCTCTAGATAGAATTGTCACCACCACACAAATGTCTCCTATTTTGATTTCAGAGTAATATTAGGAACCTAAAACTCCTCCTTACCCAGAGAGGTTGGCCTTAGAGAAACCCATGGTTCAACCTGAATTCGACTTGGAAACATAACTGAAAAATATTTGTGTGAAAATTCCCTTGTTACAAGTAATAAAAGATGTGCATGTTTATGCAAAAACCATATGGTAATTATGTATTAATAAACTTGGAAGGAAAAGGAAAGACCCATAAAATTCAAGTTATAGGCCAATTAGTTGAACTAATGTCTGGAAAAGTTGTAATAGATAAGTTTGTTGATCTTGGAAACCATGTAGTGACTGTTTACATCAATAATGTTCCCATAGAAAACACCCTAATTGACCCCGGGGGAAACAATAAATGTTATGAATGCTATAACTATAGAAATGCTACAATTGGATGGCCTACGACCCACATCCACAATGTTGGAGCTTCTGATAGATCCTAAATTAAGCTTGCTAGTGTTTTAGACGATGTCATTGTCACCTTGGACTCATGGGATTACCCCATGGAATTCTTGGTTATTCAGCCCAAGACTACCATGGATGGTCATCCCTTGATTCTCGGGAGACCTTGGTTAGCTACATTTGATGCCTTCATTGGATGCAGATCTAGGAAAATGACTATATCAAACCAGGAATCTATGAAGAAACTTATTCTATCCACCTACAAAACCAATAGTAGAAGGTTCATTGTGGGAAGAATATCCCTATCGAGATGAAGAAACCACACAACCCACTTTAACCATTGTACAATCTAGGGATTTGAAAGAACAAACTAAAGATAATTTTCTAAATCAATTCCTCTCCACCATAGATGATATACAATATCCCAAATCATCCTCTCCATCTGATCTCATCTTTAGTGATGTTTTTCAGGAATATTGTGATTTGACAAGCTCATCATCCCTTCCTATGTTAGCCATTAAATAAAGTTCATACCCTTATAGTATTCCTGTTGATATAATCCTGGGTAAAATTTTAAACATTAACTCTCAACTAGACCAAAACCAAAAGGAACAGTTAATTCGAGTGCTACAAGAACAGTCTGGTGCATTCGCACGGGACTACAAAGACATGAAGGGAATTCCCCCTGATACCTGCATACATCATATCTATACTCAAGAGAATGCTAGACCTGTTAGTAAACCACAACACCACATGAACCCCGCTCTAAAAGATATCGTGAAAGAAGAACTCCAAAAATTATTGAATGCCAACTTGATATACCCAATCTCTAATAGCAAGTGGGTTTCACCACTTGTGATTGCACCCAAGAAAAATGGTAAATGGAGAATATGTGTTGATTTTTGAGAACTTAATAAGGAAAGTTTAAAAGATTATTTACCACTACCATTTTTTGATCAGGTGTTGGATACTTTTTCAGGAAAATAATACTTTTCTTTCCTAGATGGTTTTAGCGGGTATAATCAAATTCAAATTGCACCAAAATATCAAGAAAAGACCACATTCACAAGCCCGTGGGGAACATTTTCCTATAGAATCTTACCATTTGGTTTATGAAATGATCTTGCCACATTCCAACAACTAGTATTAGGAATTTTTTCTGATTTGATTGTTGAATGTGTAGAAATTTATATGGATGAATTCTTTTTCTACAATGATACTTTTAAAGAAGCACTTGATAATATTGAAAGAGTTTTGATTAGATGCCATGAAGCTTGCCTCGATTTAAGCAATGAAAAATGTAGAATGTTATCTAAAGAAGGCATTGTTATCGGTCATCACATTTCTAGTGCAGGTATCAAAGTAGACCCAACCAAAATCAAAGTCATCATGGACCTTCCAACACCATGATCAAAAAAAGAGGTAAGAATTTTTTGGGTCATGTCGATTATTATAGGATATTATTTGAAAATTTTACAAAGATTGCAACACCAATGCTCAAATTTCTTGTTAAGGATATTGATTTTGTATGGGACTCATAGTGTCAAAATTCCTTCGAGGACTTAAAACAAAAACTTTCCACAACACCAGTACTTAGGAGACCAAACTGGTTCTTAATGAATAAACCAATCACCAATGGTAGAATCACTAGATGGTTATTATTACTTCAGGATTTTAACATCACTATAGTGGATAGGCATGTGAAGGAAAATATCATTGTAGATTTCCTCTCGAGGATCCATAATGAAAGTTAAAATGGTCCTGTAGATGATAGTTTTCCTGAAGAACATCTATTTTCTATTTCTACTAACTCTCCATGGTTCACATATATAACAAATTATTTGGCTATAGGGAAAATACTATAACACCTTTCTTTATGGGAAAAGTGATAAATTGTCAAGCTCAGTGCCAACTACTCATGGATCAGAGGCGACCTCTTTTGTACTAGACAAGATTTTATTATTGGAAGGTGTGTACATGAAGATGAGATGTTCGACATTCTATGAGCCTACCATGATGGCCCATATGTGTTATGAGGAAAATATCTCTATGGATAGGGTAAACCACAACAGATGGAAATGACTGCAGAAATCAATTCTATTCTCAAGTATGATATGTAAACAAATATGTTAGCAAGACGAGATAAAAGACCTACCTCGTCTAGACGTTCAATGAAGTCCACCGTTGAGCACTTGACCCAAAACAATATACCTACAACTAGTCCTCAACAACCAAGCAAAGAAAGCGCATGGTGATAATAAATGATGTTAGGACATTCAATAGCATAATCCATTAATAAACATGACAAGTACGCCCATGGAATAATAATTCAAATATTTGCAAGATATTAATTTGAAGGGAAAAGAGTATTTCTATTAATATATGATCAACAAAAGTGAAAATGTTACAGACTTCCATGTCGGCATGGTTCAGAACGAAGAAACTAAGTTCCTTCTAGCTGGGCCTCCACCACTTCAATCCTCCACCAAAGACAAGCTCATAGAAGAGAGACAATGAAGTTCTCAATCAAATAAGGGAAGATCTTGGGGGATGAACACTGTGTTCAGACTTAAAGGAAAAAGGGATGTAGACTCAATATGAAGTAAATAATTTCTCTAGAGTAACTTTTCTCTCAAAGTTGAATTCTTTCTCCTCTTTTCCATAGCTCGGAATCGACCCATTTATAGCCTTCAAATGGAACTGAAGGGTAGAATCAGAACGTTTTTAGTATATGGAAGGCCAAGGATCATAGATCTTCTGTCATGACATGGAAACTCGAAACCAATTTTCATTTTTGGGCACAAATCCCGATGTACATGGGCTATAGTGGTGCAGCCTACATATACACATGATGTATAGTAGACAAGGTGCGTACATGTGGAAAGCTTTCTATTTTTAGCTCTGGGATTTACAAACATGGATGATAAGTCTGCATAGAGAAATGGAAAAAAGGCCTTTTGTGCAAGATTGCATAGGGTGAGGAAAATATTTCTATAATATATGCCCCCTAATGTGCGAGGTCATAGGAGTATCTGTGATGGCCGAAATACATTATAAACAACCTAGATGTGGAGTGATGGGGAACCAACTGGAAGAACTTATTTCTCATTGCATTCTGCACTGACTTTGCATACATGGATTCCAATAGAATTACATTGCAGATCCATGTCACAATATAACAAACAACTGTCCGTGGCCATGAATAGGAAAATACAAATGCGGTTACATGCCAAAGGCTGTCACACTCACGAACAAGGCCTAGTAGAACCAATCTAAAAATCAATCTGAAGATATTTGTATACAATGAAGTACAATCTTATCTCCCATGATCATTGAAGTCATATAGGTACTGGTCCAATGAAAAGGAAGCAACAACTCAAGAAAGATGTGGCCACGTACTGATGTCTTCAAGTATTCTACACAATTCGCTAAGGGTGAAAGTCTACATCATGTGAATAAAGGAGTTGAGGTCAAACAAAATGAGACATCATTTTATTACCGGTCATTGAGGTATACCGTTAACAAACATGAGACAACATACCGATAATGAAAGTAGGTATCAAGGCACCAAGCACATTCTTACAAGTGTGAATAAAGGATTTAGTGTCAAACACCTGAAGAATCCATCGATCATGAGACATTGATTTATTCCCAACTGTTGATGGCGAAAGAACTTGCCACTAATGAATGCAAGCCTCAAGGTACTCATAAGACTCTAGGTCTTGTTTCAAAAATAAATGAGATGAAGTTGATGAAAGGAGACCCACTGAAAGGAGAGCATTAAGGCATCTCTCATCATTCAACACAAGGTACACAGTAAGAGCTTCATGATTTGGAGGAAATCGGACAAAGAACATGTTCACGAACCAACGAACCTGTGCGTCTTTCACGTGTGCCAAGTGCAAGCGGTACACAAAAAAGACCCTCTGAATAGGAGCCAATGAGGAAAACTGCTGACAAAGGTGAGGAAACCACCAATAAGGATAATGGCATCCAAGACATTGCACGAATCCCAATGTGTGAATATATGTCTTGCCGTTGAACACAAGGGAAACCACCTAGTCAACGACCAATGATGAAATGTTGACTGCTGGGTTCAAGGCTACCTACCAATGCTGAAAGTAGGACCACAGTGCATGATAGGACTACAGTATCATGTTCTTCTGAGACAAACTGAGGGTATGGCCGACATGCAAAGTAAAGAGTTCTGAGAACCGACACAGGTTGATAAACCTTGTTTGAAAAAGAGCATGAGAGATATGGAAGACTCCGACAACATAGACTCGATGATGAAACCATGAGATGCATGAGGCATCAAATGAAATTATCTGTAGGGATTGGAAGAGTACCCAGTCGGTAGAGAAGACTCTGTAACAAGCTCAACTTCCTAAGGCCATGCTAAACCCAAAATTATGATGACAGATGGACTCAATAACTTTGTGCTCTATTCAAAGGTGACATGAATGCTGTCAATATAAGATAATACTCCCTTCCCGCCCGTCTTTTTTTTTGTTTTTTCATGTACAAATGAATGCTATGATACAGAGGAGGAACCAAGTGTCACAAGTAAGAAAAGCTAAATCCAACAGTGGAACATGCCTATGCTCAATGCAAGGAGATGCATGCAGGATATGGACACTCGAGGGAATGTTCCCTCCTAGGTATAGGGTGTCTAATTGTGAAGGATATAAACGAGGCTCTGTTTGGTTAAGGATGCAAAAAACTGCTGAGGCAAATGGTTTATAATGCAAAGTGAGAACCAACTATAGGATCAATACTACAAGCAAGGGAATGAGATGCAATCACAACTTAACGCCCAAAAATGTTCTTTTTCATGACATTTAGTCTACTTGGTGTGAAAAAGGGATAAAATTGTGCCAAATAGACATCCTTTCAAATCCAATTTACGAGTGTGAAATAGATAAGTTCACTCGACAATCTTTTCGCTTTCTAAAGACGAGTTGGAAAAGAGCTTAAATTAAACTCGGCTGGGAGTCCTCTACGTATAAGGTAGCATGTTTATGAGTGAGAAATGAGGCTCAACATAAAGTCATGTACTAGCTATAAGGGACTCCCATACCTATGGAAAAAATATTTGCATGGGCACCAAATGAAGAATGGGATCTAACTAGGGCACCCATGTTTGGTAAGTCTCTACCCCTTGAAGATGACACATCTTATAGTAGATGGAGGGTTATGTGTCACAACAAATGTGTTAGTATATAAGGCATAAAAGTGACAGTTATAGGACAATGCAAAAATGCATGATGTAATGGATACCTATCCTATATGTTGGGTAGTGAAAATACCCGCCCATGGTTACGAATAACCAACATAACGTTGAAGTCCGCAAGAATCCCTAGTGAAAACTACAAAATCCAACTCAATCCACTTCTATATTAGTCCATTAGGCGAAAAAATGACTCAAAACTATATAAAGTAGGTAAAAACTATTATAAATAGTAACAAAACCAAAAATTAATGTCATTTTAACTTTTTACCCAAATAGTGAAAATTGGACCAAATTACCTCCAATATTCAACTGGTTATTGGAGGAGCGTCATGCGTTGAAATAAGAAACAATTTGGACCAGGTAATTCCTCTTCCCCTTTTATTCCTTTCTAGTGGATAACATTTTTAAATTAGGTTTCAAATTTTGAGTAAATTAGGGCGCAAATTGGGTAACTCAGGGTACACGAGCTACCATTTATCGGGTCGCGTATACGTGAGGTTATAGGCAACTGTGCAAACTACATGGCACATATACTCAACCCTATACATGGATGTAAATGAAGCAACTCACATACAAGTCCATAATCAATAATTTCTATGGTTGATAACTCAAATTTTGACTTTTATCTGTCAGGATGGTGCTATAATGGAGGGAAAGGGAGCATAAGGAGGTAGATGTTGTTGTGGATAGAGATTCGGGGGCCCAAATGACCTTGAAAATATGCGGCTTATATAAATTTTGGGAACTCAAAGGGATGAGGGACTAGGTGAGGTTTCTCGAGATGCTTGTGGATTACTGGGACCCTAACAGTGAAAGCTTCAACCTCGATGGGAAAACATTGGAGATTGAAGTAGAGGATATATACTTTTTGACTGGGTTATCATGACGGGGTGAGGTGGTGAAACTAAAATACCAGGGATATAGGAGAGATATGAAAATAGAGGAGTACATAGACACTCATTATGTAGCAAGGACCCTGAAGGTCAAGAGTCAAATCCCCATCCGAGCGATAAACAATCTCGGCCTCAAGATTGTTGTCCTCATGTTGACTAGGATCATAAGATCGACTTCGTTGCACCATGAATTGAGGTCGCTCATGTTCTATGTTGTAGAGTGAATGAGACCCACAATATATGATTGGTGTACCTCACTACTGGCTACTATGAAGAGCCAGTTGATAGAGTGAAAACAGGGTAGCAAGTGGAACTTCGGGTTTTCCTCTATCTTATGCAGTTTTTTCTTTGAGCAGGTTCCAGGTTTGTGACCTAGAGTCGAGATTCTTTTGAGAGGACCTCACGACCTAGCCATGGCACGATGGACTAAGGTAATGAGATGACAAGGGGGAGGTAGGGTGCCCACACCCTACAACGAGGATTTCTTCTATTGGTGGAGGCGACATGTCATTGCTCTGGATGACTAACCCTATGCAGGGATCGAATTTAGAGGGGACCCTGACATGCCACTGCCACTAGGGACTGCCTACGAGAACATAGGTATGTCAAATATTTTTAAATATTTCATTTTTTTTGTATTTTTGTATAGAGAAACAAAAATATTTTTGGATGATGCTTAAGTACTAACTATACACTTGTGTGACGCAGACGTGGGTCCGGGACGACCGGACAGGCTTCCCCTACATTGTCGGAGGCACTAGGGAGATGAGGTGACAAGAGGAGAAGCTAAGAGAGTCCTTCAAAACATGCAGGGAAACCTGTCTTGTTTGACTCATAGGATTACGATGGTTCAGGTAGAGGATCTGCTAGAAGCCATGAAACAACAAGTGGTTGGTGTGCCTAGAGCTTAGGTGAGAATCTTTCAACGTCTCACAAACGCCGTAGTTTGTTACCATGACACACATCTGGCGCCACAGGTGTAGATGTCATGGATATCGTATTATCGACTGTATATGTGTATTGAAGGTGTTAGCCCCAATTTTGTACTATCAACATCATATTTTTTTGATATATATATAAAACATGGATCTTTGACTCTACTTATATTTACAATGTGTATATTGATGAGATGGTTTTCTTTTCTTTAGTTATGTGAAAAATGCCAATCTAAAACGAAATTAGCATAATAATTAAATACATGATTATAACTTATAGGAATGTGATAATAAGTAATAAAATCAAATTGTCGTTCTAAAAGATGTACCCGTAGGAATTGTCAGAGTAAAGTAGGATGACACACACGGTAACTGCCATTCAAATGACATACTACTAATTGGGAATCCAGGTGAACCTCTAATGAGTGAATACCATGTGAGATAACATCACACAAAATTTCTATAACGACACTATATTTGTTCACATTATTCATGGATGGACCTAGGCACACGCCACCTGAAGACACCAGTAGACCATCGGGTGAGTACGGAAGAAGCCAAATTCCATGTATGATGACTAGCTTCATCTGTGAATCCTAGGTAGACCAAAGACTCCATTGACATCTTCCAACGAAGGGAAAACTTGATAAGCAAGATGAAGATGAAAAGAAAGGGAAAATATATATACACTAAATTAAATTAGTATACAAAGAGTTCTTCCCAAGTTTGGGGCTCAAGCATAATATATTTTCAAGTAGAGCCCATTCCCGGGCTCAACCAACATATTACCTTCATAATCTTCTAACTCATAGGCTCCTTTTTCTAATACATGTCGCACGATATAAGGACCGTGCCACATGGGTTTAAACTTGCCTGCCCCCAATGATTATTTGGCTTAATAATATAAGAGGACCAAGTCACCCTCATCATACAACCGAGGATAGATAGACCTATTGTACTGGACCTTGACACGTATTTTGTTCACCTTGATAGCCATAGAGGCATCATGACACTACTCATTAAGAATCTCTAGGTGCACAAGGCATCACTTGAGATCAGAAGTGTCAAGTAGGAGTGCGACTTCCAACTTAAGAGAATATATTTCACATTCAATAGGTAAAATCGACTCCACACCATGTACTAATTGGAAAGGGGAAAATCTGGTGGTAGTCTTGACCGAGGTTTGGTATGCCTAGAGTGCGGGATATAGCATAATGTGCCAGTCAGACTTACTCTGGATGATAGTTTTCTGCAAAGTGGTTTTGAGAGAACTGTTGATGGCCTCTACTTGTCCATTTTCCTGGGGGTAATAAGGAGAAGAATGACCATGTTTAAACCCTAGCTTATATGATATTTATTCCATCATTTCGTTCCGAAAGTGACTTCCATGATCAGTGACAATCTCACTCAGGATACCGAACCAGATGATAATTTGATTGAATATGAAGAAGGTGACAGTCTTCCCATTGGATTTAATTATAGGCATGGCCTCGACCCACTTAGTAAAGTACTCGATAACCATGATAATGTGTTGATGCCCCTGAGCCAAAGTTGGGTTGCAATCCATGAATTCCACACCCCACTTGGTGAAGGGACCGATGGTAATGACTGGGTGAAGAGGATATGGATGCGAATGCATTTTCTGAGTGAACACCTAGCAGGGGTGACAATTATTAACTGCTTCAACACAATTTTTAACGATAGATGGCCAGAAATAACCGGCTCGCAAAATTTTCTGGGTTGTTGCAAGCCCAGATAGATGACCACCACAAGCCCCACTTTGGCAATCATTTAGGACTGACTTGACTTCCCAGTAAGTTAAAAAATGATGCAAGATATTTTCTATTCCTCGACGATACAAAATGTCATCGATGATAGTATAATTCTTAGCTTTGTATCTTACACACCGTCGGTCATCTTGCGAGAGATGCCGAGGGAACTTCAAAGTTTGAAGATAGAGAACGATGTCTCCATACCATGGGTTGGAAAAAGAGACAAGGAAAATGTGTTCATCTGCAAATGGATCAAAATGAATAACATCCTCATCTAATCATGGAAAGTTGTATATTAACTCCGCGAAGACTAGTGATTTCTTGGATTTCACAGAAGAGAAATTGAGATCAAATTCTTGTAAAATGATAATCCATTTATTATATTCCCCCCCTATGATACACCTAGTAAGGATGTATTGAAATGGATTGACATCGACCACCACAGTAGTCTTGCAAAGCAATATATAATGACGTAAATTTTGGACTGCATGAACGATAACCAAAGCTAGCTTTTCAACGTGAGAATAATTAAGCTAAGGACCGACTAAGTTTCGACTAAGATAGCAGATGACGTGATCACAGATATCATCATACTCCCAAACCAAAACCAAACCAATTGTCTCCTCAGACGCGGCGATATAAAGAAAGTAATCCCTACTGTAGTTAGGAGACTTCAACAGAGGCACCAATACCAAGGATTTATTCAAAGCATTGAAGGAATCTTGGGCTCACTCATCCTAGATAAAAGGGGTGTCCTTCTTCAAAAGACACATGAAACCCTTAATGATATTGTCATAATTTACTATAAACTGATGTAGAAAGTTAGATCTCCATTGTAAACCTTGAAGTTGTCGAATAGTGTGTGGGGGAGACAATCTAAGTATTGCCTCAACCTTTAACAGATCTACCATGATCCTGGTCTTAGAAACTAGAAATCCCAAAAGATGACCAGACCTAACGCAAAAGATGCACTTATGAGGGTTCAACCAGATTCTATAATAACGAAATCTTTCAAAAACAAGCCGAAGGTGTGTAGAGTGATCCGCTCTCTTAGGAGAGTGAGTAGCAAGATCATCAAGGTAAGCTTCGACTATATGCTTAAGATCGTGGAATGCAAAGGTCATAGCATGTTGGAAGGTTGTTCCGACATTTTTAAGGCCAGAAGGCATTTTCTAGTATGCAAAAGTACCCCAAGGAAAAATAAATTTCGTCTTGTGTTGATCCTTAGGTTTAATTTAAATTTGGTTATACCCTGAAAATCCAGCCATAAAATAAAACACTTCGCTTCCTGCATACTCGTCAAGAATATGATTGATGAAAGGTGTTAGGAAGTTGTCTTTAGGACAGACCTTGTTCAGGTCATGAAAGTCCATGCACACACGGATGGTTCCTTGCTTCTTATTCACAAGAATGGGGTTGGATACCCATTCAGTCAAGGGAACCCGGTAGATGAAACCAACATTAAGTAGTTTCTCTACCTCTGCCTTAATAGTGGGGGACTTCCAAGGATTGATATCTCTAAGACGTTGTTGAACAGGTTTATCATTTGGATACATTCTAATCTCATGCTCAAAAATACAAGGGTCTATTCCTAGCATCTCTTCCTATGACCAAGAAAATACATCTTAGAATTCCTTGAAGATTTCGGTGTAGATCATGATTTCTTCTGGCGAACAATCCGCACCGATATGTACGTTTTCAATCTTTCCAGGGGTATGGGAGATATCGATCATGATGGTCGGGGAAATACTCGCCATATTTCCTTCGATATAAATGTCGTGCGTGTCAAGTGGAATTATGACGTGAGCGACTATCTCACTCAAAGTAGATCGAAAGTCATCTTGTTCGATTCTTTCAAGCTCTGGGAGAATATAAGAGCGATGATGCATATTATCCCAAGGTTTGTTAGAACCATTCATGGCTTTGATGATGGATTCATCTGATGGAAAAGTACCATCTAGGAATTCATGTGAACAAGACAACGAAGTGGCCTAGATGGGTTTAAGAACGAGATCCTCTTTGTCCGTCAATGAGGTGACAAGATCTGAATCAGTGGAAGATTCAAGAACAACTTGATACACAATATCTACTACTGAGAGTGGCATGGCCATTACAGCATGTGAATGACCTTTACAAGATGAATTCGAGGAAGGTAGGGTCCAAGGATCACTAAAATAGGAAGTTCATAAAGGAATGGACCCCTCTGTCAAAGAGAGCCTACTAGACATGGCGTAAACATGGTCAATCAGTGCCATGAAGTTGAAAGTACCCATAAGGGAAGAATACATTCTTACTCCAATATTCTTAGTTGCCGACTGAGAATTGTCGATCACAGGGATCAACGATCCAATAGATGCATTGGGACTAGCATACACAAAGGATCACTAGTCGATCGTCATGATCTTCCCATCATGAGGAAAACAAAGAGTACGAAAGACAAACGATATGAAGACGACCATAACATAGGTCCAATTGCGTCCTAGTAACAAGTTATAATCAAGAGGCACATCAACTACCTCAACCTCCACCTCTACTGTCTTCCCAACTAACTGGACTGGACAGGTAGGAAGAATACCGTGAGGGCAGAAAGAATGACCATCAAAAGTAGTCAACATGTTTGATGATTTAGAAAGAGTTGGAGAACTGAGAGCTTTCCAACAGATCAGGGACATCACACATGTAGCAACGTATTCATCAACAACCACACGTTTGATGGTATACTTTGAGTACCCCACGTGGATTTGGAATGCCACATGGTAAGGTAAGCGAAGCTTCACATATGTGACATCAAACTTGATAAATTTTGAGCCATTGGGTTCTAGAGCTCCTAACTAGATAATAAGGCATTCCTCTGTGAAGGACACATCTGGAGTACCTCCAAAGCCGACATCGCACAAGGGTTTTGACCCAGGTCCTCAACAGTAGAGTAGTTCTGGGTAGCTCTAGCATTTTGATTATGGGTAGAGCACTTGAGTACTCCTTTCAGAATACGAGGCGGTGGCTTTCATTTTTCAATCTGTAAAGTCATCTCTGGAGGAGGAGGAGGAGATTCTAGACCAGGTATATCCTATGAAGAACTATAATCTCGAGATCGAGTGGCTACATGAAATTTCTCATCGACCATATTGATACACAAACAATCGTTATCTTGCAACGATGGGTTTTAACTCCCACCAACTTCATTTCTGACATTCGAGGAACTCGAGGCCATGTGCTGGTTATATGGAAACGGATTCATCAGCACGATAGGCAGTAGAGATAATAGTCTCGCAACTTATGCAAGTTTGGGGCATAAATGAGTAAGGTGATCATGTGTACAAATCTTACATGGAAATTTCACCTTACGTCTTTCTTTCTCTCCCTCTCCAACATTATTATTTGTCTTCTCATTATTACCATTGTACTTGGATTTATTAATATTTTTCCCACCCTTAAAATTATTATTACATCCTTTCTTCTTATTCCCTCTTGGTTTCTGGTTACAATTTGGGTTGGCTGACGATTGCACAGAATGTACATTTGTCAACTGAGTGGGGTTGGAAGAAACAAACAAATCTAGCCCTCCTGCAAATTGGTTTAGAGACAACTCTTTCAAATAGCTTGTCACTGAGTCTATGGATTTTACATTGGTGGAGCCTACAATGCCATTGGCATGAGGTCCGATCTTTTGTTTAGGGTCATAAGTTGACCGTGGTGCATTCAGAAGAATGTCGTATAACATCTCAGACTGAGCGTATATAAGATCTAACTGATGGGCATGGATGATTTTAGGGGATAAATTTCGCTCATGGGCTAATTTTCCAAGGTTTTTCCCAAAAAAAGATTCGCTATTCTAAAAATCATTCGCCCAAATTCTATACGATAAAATTATTTTACCTTAAAAATCGACAAAAAATTATACAAACTATATAAAATCCTTAGAAATTGGAATATTTTTAGAAAAATATTGCCAAACATTTTATAGTTGGCATATGAAGGATTAGTAAGATTCGCCAAGGTTTCTACATTTTAAAATAAATTTCCATCCTTAAAATCATCCATGCTGATGGGCTTTGTAGATCGCTTCTTCCTCAGTGGTAACCCTGGATGTAGCAACATCCTTCGAGATAGGAGGCTGCAAAGACTTAAGGAACTATTATAAAATAAATAGTGGGGGTATGGAGGTATTAATCAACCTATTCCGTCTACGCCACTCCTGGATATGATACATATATGAGTGGCTGTGTCCTAGTGTAAATTCAACAGAATTTCTAGGCCAACATTGTAATGAACCGACAATTTGAAGTGGTTAGGGAAGACCAACACCATTTGAATAAAGGTCCCATATGCCCCCTAGGTAGTTCGATATACCATTTCACAATGACCCCATTGAGGGTGCATTGAAATAATCTTAACCAAATGTAATCGTCATTAAGGGAATTTGAGGAGCACGATAGGTGAAAGGTAGTAATGTGATCACCAGGATCCTCGCCATTATTACCTTCGAATTTCAGAATGTCCAAACGAAGCTTGGTGGGAAAGGGGGGCCATGTAGGATCATGACTCACACGATCGTTCATCAACTTAGAAAAGTCTGGTAGATTAAGCGTGTGCAACATCTGGCCCCAAGCTCCCTGGAAAGATTGTGTTTGAGGAACTGCAACCCATCTAGGGTTCTGGTAAGAACCATGGCCCTGTCTGGGATTGTAAGACCCCAGGCTGATTCATAAAAGCTTGGTTGGGCATCGTTCCAATAGGAATTTTTTGATGGGGGTTTGTTGGCAGCCAATTCATTTTTTTCGATTGCCCTAAAAAAGGCTGCCTACACCTAATTGTCTTCTAAACGAAAAATCATTGTCGCATTTTGCATCTAGATATTTGTTTCATTTTGAGACAATTGCAATTTGGTTTCGATTCAGTTTTCACAACTGAAAGTGTGAAAACACCTCTTTCGTCGTTTGGACTGTCGTCGTCTTTTATCGATTTTTCTGAAAGGCACTTGACCATTGGTTTATCACATGACTGCAAAAGATTATTTCAAACTTATGTCCTTTGGCCTACTCTTACCTTGATTGCGCATTTGGATCTGTTTGATTAATAAGCCATTGAGCGTGGAGATTTACTTGTTACATTTGATTCTATAAAGGTCATGATTGATTTTGGCCTTATATGCTTTGATCCTTATTGCTATGATCTCTTGACTTATTGATTATACGAGATCTTTGGTTGCAATGTTCTAAAAACTTCGAAATATAAACATTTGAATGTGCAAAAAATGCATTGGTAATATTATAAGTTTGATTTGATATAAAATGACAATGGTTTGAGTTTCACAAAGGCGCATTGATTAATCTTTTGGATTTCAATTTTATAGTTTGAATCGTTGCTTGGTGCATTGTTTTGTGAGTTTGATTTTACATTGAACGATCATAGTTTCAAACTATACATTGGCACGATTGGATTAACATTGGTTTAAAACGTGTGATTGATACGATGGATCGTTGGTGAATGGATCGAGTAAGAAACCTCAAGCTACAACTCTAAGTACTCGCAAGAATGTTCCTCCTTTTCTTTTAACTTTCGAAATATTCAACAGAAATGTGCATAATTTTATGGTTGACTCAAGAGCATCGTCAAATGTGATGCCTTGGTCAGTCTGCCAAAAGATTAACGCCGAAGTAGAACCATCTTCTTTGAAAATTATACAACTTGATAGAACAGATGTTAAAGTCATAGGCGAACTGAAAAATGTATTGATTATATTATCGTCTAACCCTAAGGTTCATCAGGTTATTGATATAATTGTGGTAGATATTCCAGAAGTGTATGGTATGTTTTTGAGCAGGGACTGGTCGGAGCAGCTACATGGTTACTTCGCAACGGACTGGTCTCACTTATGGCTTCCAGAAAACGGCAAGCCCAACAAGATCAGGGTGAATCATGAGCGTTACCTCTAGTTCACGGTAACAGAATTGAATGACCCCAATGAACCATATA
>JASDQU010241932.1:7737-33175 GCA_032191745.1 Picea mariana
GCATCAAACAGCTTCTCACTGTAGTATGCCACAGGTCGGTCATCTTGACTCAGAACCCCTCCAACAGCATACCCACTGGCATCACAATTTACCTGGAAGGTCTTCTGAAAATCTGGCAACACTAACACTGGATGCTCAGTAATCTTTCGCTTCAACAGATTGAAGCTCTTCTCAGCCTCGATTGTCCACTGGAAAACCTTATGCCGCTTCCTCACCATGTCCATCATCACAGCACTGATCCTGCTGAAATTCCGAATGAATTTCCTGTAGAAGCTTGCCAATCCATGGAAGCTCCTTACCTCAAAAACATTCCTCGGTGATGGCCAATTCCTGATTACTTCAACCTTCTCAGGATCCATCTTCAATTCATTCGCTGAGATTACAAAACCCAAATAAATGAGCTCTGTCTGCATAAACGAGCATTTCTTCAAATTAACCAACAGCTTCTCCTGCTGTAATCTCCTCATCACAATGGCCAAATGCCTCAAGTGTTCTTCCCTGGTTTTACTAAAAATCAGTATATCATCCAGGTACACCACCACAAATTTGCCAATGAATTCCCGCAGGACTTCATTCATTAGCCTTATAAAAGTGTTGGGTGCATTTTTCAAGCCAAACGACATGACTAGCCATTCGTACAAACCCTTGTTTGTCTTGAATGTTGTTTTTCACTCATCTCCCTCTCTCATCTGGATCTGATGATATCCGCTCTTGAGATCTATCTTCGAAAAATAATTTTCCCCACTTAGGAAATCCATCAAGTCGTCCATTCTCGGCAATGGGAACCTGTACCTGATGGTGATCTTGTTTATGGCCCTGGAGTTTGTACACATCCTCCAGCCTCCGTCCTTCTTCCGACTCAGTACCGTTGGAATGGCACATGGACTTAGACTCTCTCTGACCAGTCCTTTGTCCTGCAGATCCTGAACCTGCCTTTTGACTTCCTCGTTCTCCTGAGGTGTCAACCTGTACGCTGCCTTATTTGGTAGAATTGCTCCTGGAATGAGGTCAATATGGTGACTCACACTCCTCATCGGTGGCAACGAATGAGGTAGTTCATCCACGATGATGTCAGCAAACTCTCCCAGCAGTTGTTGAATCTCCTCTGGCAAGTTGTCCACTCTTGTGCTTGTCAGGAAAATTCTAGGCTTCCTGACAACAAAGAATTGTGGATCTTCATCCTTCTCCAGCTTTGTGAGAAGCTCTTTCCCACTCATGAGAAGTATTGTGCTGCTAACTTCCGGTTTCACTTCTTTATCCTTCACCGGTAGCAACTTATGAATTTTTCCATCCTTCTCTAAGGTGTATGTGTTCATCCTCCCATCATGAACAACATGTCTATCATACTGCCATGGTCTACCCAGCAGTATGTGGCATACATCCATGGGAATAACATCACACAAAATCTCATCATGATAATTCCCAATTTTAAATTTAACCAAGCATTGTTTAGTGACACTTACCTGGTGTCCTTTCTGTAACCACGAGACTTTATATGGTCTTGGGTGCTTAGTTGTGTTCAGCTCCAATTTCTCCACCATCTCGATCGAAACGATATTATCGGTGCTCCCGCTATCCACTATGACCTTGCACTTCTTGTCCTTGGTTGTACAAGCCGTTCTGAATAGTCTGCTCCGCTGTACTGAGTTGTCCACCTCCTTCTCGGGTTTCAAAAGAACCTTATGCATTCCAAGCGACCTTCCGCTGTCYGCATCCTCSCTCTCAACATCAAGCCTCTGCTGCGCTTCAACGATGTGATCTTCACTTCTGTCYATCTTCCTCTCGGGACAGTCAACGGATTTATGACCGTCTTTACCACATGTGAAACATGTGATAACTCCTCCTCGACCTCTTCCTCTGCCTCGGGTAYGAGGAAATGTATTTGCATYAGCATATCCTCCTTGCTGATCATCTTGCTGTCTCCTTGGCTCAGCATTTGGTTGCCTCTGTTGTGAGGTTCCACCTCTTTCAKCTTTTCCCTGAGGCTTCTTCCAATCCTCCTTGGGCTTCTGTGTTCTCTCTTGGGCAACAACTTTTCCTCATGGCTRGCTCCTGCCTCGCCCTYGCTGTCCCTACTTGCGGCTCAGCTTTTCTTCAGCTTTCAGAGCCATCTGGTACACATCCTCGACTGTTCGGATGGTCAGCATGCTCAATTCATCCTGAATGTCGTACCTGAGACCATTCAGGTATCTTTCCACCTTTTCGTCATCATTTTGGCTCGATTATATTTTTTGAAACTCACCACTAAATTAGTTTCTTCCCATTACACTGAATATTTATGTTTTGTATCCCCCTTACATATTGATGGGAATTATTTAAGAGCTATAATATCTCATGAAACTACTCATGATGAGTGTATTTGTATGCACAAATTTGCTACTATGTGGCATGACCTCGACCTGGTGTGTGATATGATGTCGACATCGACTCATGATTTCCTTTATTATGAAAACAATCCTTGGCCTAAGCCTATAAATAAAATATACTTGGCATAAATAATCAATATTCATAGTTCATTATACATAGGTGTGTGGTGTGAGTGATTTTTTTTTTCATATATCATATCCAAAAAATCCAAAAACATTTTTCTTTTGAGATTTCACTATACATTTTTACCCATAGAATCTAGTTTACATGTGTTGATAGGATTACGGGGAGTTTGTTTACAAAGATGGAGACTTCCACTTAACTTGAAGTATGTTTTCTTGAACTGGGATATAGGGATAGGTTTTTCCCTACGATATCACCTTGCAATATTAAAGGTCCATTTTTTCCATCACAATGCCTTAGGTTTGATCTTATTAGGTTTTGATATTAGCCACTCCATTTTTGCATATTGTAACTTGTACATTAGTGCATACCCTCAATGGGAACTCTATCTAGCACCAAAATTGTCATTTGGTTCCCACGTTGCGATTTATAGTAGACTGAATAACCCTCCTGCAGTCCCGCCATGAGATGACATTGAGACTTATTTTCCTATCTTCGTCTATATTCTAACCATATCCCGAGGGGGTTCCAAAAAAATTCATATTGTTTAATGATCACCTATGCATTTGTTTCTCACATAATTTGTCCGACCACTAGGCTACATTTTTCCAGTAACCCTCTTACTGTTATTGTAGTAGGATTTGACCATTTTCCTCTTTCATTATGTGGATTTTGTTTTGCATCCAACTACCCATCGAGAGAATTGTTGGATGTGGAGACTGATTATCTTCATGTTTCATACGTATTTGTTTTCAACCATGTTTATACCCCATAAATACTATACACCCCAAAATATTTTACACCCCTCCATGCAGGGGGGTTGTAGGGGGGGATTTCCCCCCCTATGGGGTCCTCGGGCCTCATTCCCCCTGTTGGGAGGTCCGGGAGCAAGTGGGCCCCCAAAGGGTGTTCGCGGATGAATCCCCTGAAGGAAAAAATTCTTTGTAAATGTATATTGTAATTTCATAGTAAATCTAGGTTGTTCAGTGTAAGTTTGTAGATCTGACGATAGAAGTTATGTTATGGTTTTTTCCCCTAGAAGGAAACCCTATTTTATGAGGGAAATGTATTTCAACAATGGATCATTGCGAATATTTTATTATGAGAGAGGATATTGTGAGATAAAGAAGAGGAAGTTACAGTGGGTGTGTTGTAGGTTGTATCCGTTCATTTTATGAATAATAAAAAGGAAGGTCCAGACAATTTCTCTCATGGATGTAGCCCACATTGGGTGAACTAGATATGTTTGTGTCTCTATTGTATTTTGTATCTTCTGTTTTTCTATTTTTTCATTTGTTTTATTTTATTGTTTCACGATCCTGTTTTTCTAGCAAATGGTATCAAAGAGAAAGGTAACTTGTAGGTAAAGAGGGTTCCTCGTTCGAGTGGGAACAATGGCGAAATATGGAAAGTTTAGGGCTGAGAAATTCAACAGCTAAAACTACCAGTGATGGAATATATAGATAGCAGATTATTTATATCATAAGGATTTATTTTTGTAACCATGGATAAATTGAGTCCCTTCTCAGTTTCACTTGGTCTTCAAGAATGAAGGTGAAGATCAGAAATTTTCTAGGTCCAAGGTGGAGTATAGTCTAGCAGGTACAACAGTAGGGGAGTTGTTGTGATCAATCTCGAAGTGGGACATTGTTGGTTGTGGAGCTTGATTATCTTCGTATTTCATAGGCCTTTGTTTTCAGACATGTTTATACCCCATGAATACTATACACCATGGAATATTGTACACCCCTCCATGCAGGGGGGTTGAAGATGGGGCTTCCCCCCCCCGCCCCCCTGCAGGGTATGGGGTTGTCGTCCCCCTATATGGGAGGTACGGAGGAAAGCAAGCGCCCCGCGAGGGATTGGGGGTGAATCCCCCAAGGGAAAAAATTCCCTGTAATGTATATTTTAATTTCATAGTAAATCTAGATCGTTCATTATAAGGTTGAAAATATGACGGTAGAATTTATGTTATGGTTTTTTTCCCTAGAAAGCAACCTCGGTCCCTCTTTTATGAGGGAAATGTATTACGGCTATGGATCATTACAAATATTTTATTCTGAGAAAGGAAAGTGTGAGAGAAAGAAGAGGAACTTACAGAGGGTTTGTTGTAGGTTGTATCCCTTCATTTGTTGGATAATAAAAAGGAAGGACCTGGAAATTTCTTTGGTGGATGTAGCCCACACTGGATGAACCATGTATATTTGTGTCTTTATTGTATTGTGTATCTTATGTGTTTTATTTCCACATTTGTTTTATTTTATTATTCTATGATCCTTTTTTTCTAACAAGAACAAATGAAAAAGGCACATATGATGTAAACTTTTATCTCTTTTTTCAGACTCATAAAAATACACGAAAAGGTCACTATCATGAGTATAATTTTAATTATGTTTATCGACCATTAGAAATGAACAAAAAATAAACTACCAAGGATAAATGTGTCTCTATTTCCCACTAATTAAACCATGAAGTAGACACCARAATTCAAAAAATGGAGGGGGTTGTTTAGCATTGATATATTTATGAAATGGGAGTGTCACTCGAGTCACCCTTTAAATGGCCCCTATTTGAGTCCTCATGATATAGTTGGGMTTTATATTTCCTATGATTCGTTCCATTAATATGAGTCACAAATACCCCTTCGACTGGTTACTTTTTCATTCATTATGGAGAGTTATTTAATTCCTACTGCGTTTTTTCACTATATCTATCTAGCTCTTSTTTATTATTTGCAATTCACCACAATATGTCTAAGGGAATTTTAAGATTGATTCGTCCATTTGTTGTTTTKTTTTTTTTTTCGAGTTAGCCTTCCCCATGTCAATTGTACTTGGTAATTGTATCTCTTCATAAAATTTCTTGGTGTATGTTTCATGTTGAATGATAGAGGATACATGAAGGCCCTCCTTCAATGGATCTCTTCCTATCAACTTCAACACATTATCTAGGAGAGGGATCTATAAAACAACTAGTACCTTGGATATTGTAGCTCTTAGTGGTAGGCCTACTCATAATTGGCAATCGATTTTCATGGTTGACTCTTTATCGATTGATTCTATGAGTGTTCAACATTAGATGCTCTAGTCACACTCATTGTATTGTACTAGTTACATTAGGGTCCATCTTTCTTATCAGTGGGTCCCCTCATGTTTGTTAATGGTATACATCAATGATCAATAATCAAGCAGTTTCTACATTGCTCGAAATCAACTCATCTATTTTCATGTTTTATATTTGTACCATTGGGGTTTTGGACAAATACCTTTCCTTTTCAACACCTGCTCTGAATTTTCTATGGAGTATATCACTTGTATATGAGTACTTTTAAGACTTCGAGGGAACTCTCCTTAGTTCTCATTGTCTTCCTTATGTATATGTGGTGACATAGATCCACAATATATTTACTCATCTCTATGAAATTATTTAGGACATGGATCCATTATGTATTATTTCATGGCCACGGTTTTGCATTTGCTCATGGATCGACAATGTATTTTTTGGAAACCATTCATTGATACTCTTCAGAGTCTGAATATGTCTACCTTGGGGATGGCCTATATACTCCTTTATCCTTCATGTTTGATTGGAGGTAGTCTTTGACATCCAAACTTATTTTCTTTCTCCTCAAACTTCATAACATGGATACTATATTATTGTGATGTGTTTCAACCATCCAATCTTTTTTTGAACTCACACATTTGGGTGCATCTCCTATGCTCTAGTTTTCACCCTATAGGTTCAAAGAGAAACAAAAAAGAAGATGAAGGGCAAGATAAATTTTATATTAATAAAATATCCTCTCTTCTTCCTTTTCTTTCATATTTTTATAAAAATATTTTATTATTAACTTCCATTATCGTCATTTTGATGCAACATATATGTTATTGTTGTAAAATTCATATGTTTTATCTTGAAAAATACGTCTTCATTCTTCCATGACAAGGGGTTGGGTAGCATTTCCTTTTCTATTACAATTAATAACCACCATCATCATTAGATATAATGATATTAGAGACAAAAATGTATATGTACATTTATTGAATTTTTAATATAATAGCTTTGCTAAACTTCTATAGTATACAATTAGTAATTGCTAATCTAAACTTCTTGTCTAGTACCTAGATACAAGTTATATGCTTTTAGTTTAAGTATTTTCTATTTCGCCATGATAAACTCACACTATGTATCTCCATACACACACTCACACACATAATATCTTATGTATTAMATTTAAATTTTTATATTATAGCAAAGAATACTATTTTTTTTCTTTCCATGTGAGAAGTCTTTATCTCCTTCTCTGTCCATGGAAAATGCCATATCCATCTCACCATAGTTGTTTTTTTTGGTGTTCTTAAAATATAAAAAATATCAAGTATAGAACAATTATCAACAAATATTTGTTGATGTCACACATTTTTTTGAAAATATATCATTATTCTACATTTATAAGCTTCCTCGGATAGCACCAGAAAATTGCATCGTGCACCTATAATAAAAAATTCTTCACTATATAATACACCATATGCCTATAGTTATTGCAGAGTTTATGTACATATCTCTATATCAAACAATGAAACATATTAATTCCAATCATATATATAAAACCAACAAATCTCAAATCAATGTGCTTTATGTACACAACTCTAAACTCTACATAAACTCAACCAAATCTCTAGCATATTTGAAAAAGTTCAAAATTATTGATCTTGATCATTAGTAATAAAAATACCAATTAACTCCTTATCGTAACTTGAAATMAATTTACTAAAMTAATGTAAAATAATTATATATTAAAATCATAATTAAATACTCTATATTTATTTCTTTATAATTCAATTATAATTTTTTTTAATTCGGTAATGCAATTTATAAAGATAGAAATATTTAAAAATACAATTTTAATTATACATTTTAACAATATTTTTATATAAATATCATATGTATAATATTTTTATTATAATTAAATTGATATTATTCTTGAGATATATGGAGATAAACTATGTACACTGAATAAAAATAATAATAGAACTCGGATAAAAGATAAAAACTAGAACACGAAACAAAAAAGAGAGAAGTTGAATAATAATCAATACATAAATCAAATGATTTTTTTAAAAATAGTATGGCTAATGATTAATACTATGAATAATGGGTTTCAAAGGTTGGGTAAGTTTGTATTCATCTTTCTAATTAAAATTATTAGGATGTTGTTTAGTTTTTCAATTTCCAAATCTAGAATTTTAGTTTGTTAAAATAAAAAAGAGATGATTAGATTTGTAGGTGTGATGTGATTATGGTTTTTAAATGAGTTTTAATATCAAATTTATCTATAGATGTTTAAAATATAAATTTAATGTTTTTATTGTGTTTAAAGAGAGTTTTAATATTTATTTTGGCCAAAATCTTAGAGATATGGTCTGTAATACATTGGATATAGGGAGGATTACTTGAATTTTTTTCTCTCCTTAAACCCCATAAAACCCTTAAACAAATATTTATAACAACTAAGGATAAATGTTATCTCCCAAAACATAAAGTGACACATTTCATAATCACATCTCTAAGTGAGTTTAAGTCAGTTATAGCCTATTCTCTTACAAATATAAGGATACAAACTTAGTGAATCTTGGTAATTTATTATTGATCATTATCTTTTTTATTTTAAAAAAATTATTTTATTCAATTATTTATTATTTTTAAACTTCTCTTTTTTTTTTGGTATAACTTTTATTTTTTATCCCCTCTAATGTTAATTTTTTTTACCTTTTATAATTTTTACCCATCTCTTAACTTATAGTAATCTTTATCGCCAACGCAAGAACTGTGTATCTGAACTCTACTTTGATTTCATAGGAGAATGTGTGAGCAAGGCACACTATGATAGTCTCAGACTCAGAGAGGAGCCTCAAGGCTATTGAATTCGTTGGAGGAGGAACTGAACAAAGAAGACACAAAAGAAAGAATTGTTGAATACTCTGTATAGCTATACCAGGAGGGCATTGAGCAGGTGAAAGTGTGCATGAAAGCATTCTGTTTTGAGTCCGAAGAGACATGTCTAAAGGAGAATATACCCATAGAGTTTTTGAATACTCTCAAAAGATCTGGAAGTTTGCATTGAGCAAAAGTTTCCAAGAGGGAACATATATCCCTTCGAGGAACAAAAGGAAAGAGACCTCTGAGGTCCGATCAGTTGAAGCTCATATGAACAAAGTTGCTAAACACTCTAGGGAAGAGATCTGCAAGTGTGCATTGAGCAGACACAAGGAGTGCATCAGTGAACCTGAAAGCGTTCAGGATTCAGAAGGAAGAGTTGTGCAAGGTGTGCATCAGGCCAACACTTAGAGAAGTGTTGAGAAAGTCTGAAGGCTCATTCAAGTGCAAAGTGTGCACAAAGGTGAACTTGTTTCAATTTCAAAATATGAGGAGAGACAACGTAAAATTCACGTGTTTTGAACTTACTCCAAGTTCAGAAGCTCAGAAGAGCACAAAGAATCCCAAGGGGGCACTGGAAATAGTTTGAAGGAAAGTTGAGGGTCGAGACCCTTAGGAGACTAAGAAAGTTTAAATCTCAGGAGGAGCAATGAAAAGTTGCATGCATAGGCAAGTGTGCACGAGGGAAAGGTCAAATCCCATTGACAGAAGCTCGAGAGGAAAAGTAAAATCGAAACCCAAGTAGTCAGGCTCACAGGAGAAGCTTCAAAGGCCGCAGCCTTTGAATACTTACAAATTATTCCAATTCATGAGAACGTATAAGCTCAAGAAGAGGAGTAACAATAGTCGTTGGATCATATGCAAGGAGAATATCTAGTTTGTCGAATCCTACATCTAGACACCACTAGGAGTGCACCGAGGAGAAGGACAATTCCCAGCCATTAGATCTGAGCACGAAGGATAAACACCCATCGGATAGAGATAAGGTGCACATAACTTAATTCCCTTTTTAAGTGCACAGGAGAGCAGACTCACCAAAGTCCCTAAGTGTATTGGGACCATCCATCCTCCAGAGGGACGGGTGGTGTAAGATCCAAAAATCTAGAGAAATAACACTTTGAGAGTTTTCAGTTGACAAGAGTGAAAAATTTTCGAAGCTCTAAAACTATGGAGGAATTGCACTCCGGTAGATCTCAGACCTAGTGGTTGCAGAATCGTCAAAGTCCCGAAGTGGAGAACTAAATATGGATCATTGGATCCAGAAGGGTATGTGGTGAAGATCCGTGCACTTCGGGGAAAAGACTATGTGGAGTTTGTAGAAATCCCAAAGACTGATGTAGTGGATTATATCCTAGTCGTTGATTGCTAGGAGGCAAGTGGCATCAAATCGTGGACTCCAGAAGAAACCACTCTAGGAGAAATGGGGTACGGAAGGAGGAAAAACTCCCAAACTGACAGGGAGACAAAGGATATTTGATCCATCCATTGAAAAGGATGCATGTCAGTGGATCGTGGAATTTGGAGCATTCATACTCTAGAAGATACAAGGTGTGGATGTAGTAATAACTCTTGAAAGTCGAATTGTCAGAGTCGATTACGACCATCGATCGGAGAAGGAAACATGTCGTCAGATCAAGGAATCTGAAAGTTTTCACTTTGGAGGAAAAGACGAGGAGGAAGAGGATTCATTGACAAGAAGTCATCTAAAGCTCCATAGGTAAGAATATATTATTATCCATCTGTTTTTTGAACATGTGGTGTCAGGTATGTCACTTAGAACGTCATACACTACAAAGGAATCTTGAATTGGGTGGAGTGAAAACTCCCTAAGTTTGGAGCGTCAGAGTCCATCCAGGCCGTCTAGCGGAAGTGGACATGTGTCAACAGATGGCGTACTCCGGAGGTTTATCACTCTTGAGGATTCCCATGGTGGTTGTGTTATCACTATAATAATTTCTTGGAATACAAGTCTTGAGATTTGAAAGAATTCTAAATTAGTATAGAGGAGTGTTATATTAGAAGGTGGGGTCATATCTAGCGGACAAGGTTAAAATTGGCAGAGACATAGGAGTGATGGGACTCGGCGGGCCATAGATCTTGAGCAGTGTAGATCGATGGTCATGAGACATATCAAGTGAGGAAATAATGTGAAGGTTAAGCACTAGAGAGTGGGACAGGGAAAATACCATGGTTTCAACCCATAGACACATCGCACCTCCAAAATCATATTGGGGAGAAAAGTGGGTCAGAGCGAAACTGCTCAACCATGCCCTAATGTCACGTGTTCTAATATCATTAAATATATCAAATGTAAAGATATCATGTGGAGGGGGGAAAGTAACAACTGTTCAAATCATCTCAGGCCACATTTTCAAGTACTTTTCATCTGTGCAATGCCAGGTGAGCACCTCCAAATAACCAACTTCTCATACAACGTTCTCATACATTTAATGATCATGCGACTGATTACATAGAAGGTTACTTCAATTCAAATTTGCAGCCTATGCTCAGATATTAGTCTGAAAAAGATGATGAAGCTGATCAAGAAATTGTTCTTAAAGGTTATTTTCATCCCTCTGAAACCAATATAAGTATGCAACAAGATTTACAGCAAGGAAAAATGTTTCAAAGTTGTCTTTCTTCCCCTGAGAATGATGTGGTGGTCCAATTTCTAAATGGCCTAGACATGGATGACTATTATGAAACTACATCTATGGAAACGTCAAGAAGTGAACAAACAAATTACATAGAGTTTCAATAAAGCAACAAAACAATGTATGCCATTTTTCAATCAGAAATACAAAAAGATAACAAAGAGGTGGTGGTTTTGTTTGATTCATTTAAAAATAATGGTTTTGAAAATGCATCCATGGGAACTTTGGACTATGAAATAATACATGATGTTCACTTTTCACATTTTCAATAAAATTATGAGAAGAAACTTATTTCCATTCATTCATTTGAAAGCCAAATTGACAATACTCAATAAAATTTCCAGAAGGTTAATAAAACCAAATCAAAACCTTTTGATGAACAAGAGGATAACCCTAATGCACATAGCATGGTTGTCATATTTAAGATGTTCAAGGATATATGAATGTTTTTTTTGATATGCATGGAATATTAGACAAACCTATTGCTAGAATTTAATTTGAATGTGGTCCTAGAACTGAAGAAATAGAGCAAGAGAAACAAACACTTATGAAAGAGGCTTGTCTTTCTATTTTTTCTCATCAAGAAGAAATGATTTTTCATGACTTTCAAGATCCTGTGGCCATCCTATTACAGTCTTTAGTGAAGGAGTAGTGTTTTTCATTCATAATATTAGGTTTTGGATTCAACTTTTGCTTTCAGTTTCCATATTTTACATTTTTCTTCATACTTAACAAAGATGTGAGTGGAGAAAAATCAGAAAGCCAATTGCTTGATTGGCTACATTGGAACTTTAGCATCACTTGAGTGAGTATTCATTTCAGTAGTTTTAGGGTAGGTAAGTGAAAATAATCTCGTTGGTCAAGCATTTTTTGGATTTCTAATAGTGTATAGAGTCAGATTTCTAACGATATATTCAGTAGCTAGTGGATAGTAGTGTGCAGAGTTTGGTTTTCAACAGACACTAGTGATAGGTTGGAGTAGCATACACACACGTGTTTTGGGAGAATCTCAATGGATACATCACCTGGTCTACAAGTTCTTTGCTACTTCACAGGGAGGGTAACATCTCGAGTTGGAGCCTATATTATCAGTATAATAATTTCTTGGAATCCAAGTCTTGAGATTTGGCGGAATGCTAAATTAGCATAGAGGAGTGTTAAATTAGCAGGTGGGCTCATATCTAGTAGACATGGTTAAAATTGGCAGAGATGTAGGAGTGATGGGACCTGGCGGGCCATAGATCTTGAGTGTCCCAGATCGATGGTCAGGAGACATATTGGGGGAGGAAATAATGTGGAGGTTAAGCACTAGAAAGTGGGTCGAGGAAAATATTATGGTTTCAACCCATAGACACATGGCACCTCCAGAAGCATATCGGAGAGAAAAGCGGTTGAGCGCAAAACTGTTCAACCACACACCAATGTCACATGTTCTAATATCATTAAATATGTCAAATCTAAAAATTTCATGCGGATAGGGGAAAGTGATGGCCGGTCAAATCATCTCACACCACTTATTCGAGTACTTTTCATTCATGCAATGCCAGGTGAGCGCCACTAGATAACCAACTCGAAGGCTCATCATTCGAAATAGATTGACCAAACGTGATAAACCGACGTACCTGCAAGTAATATTGTCAGTAGTTCATGATTGGCATTCAATGACAATTATTATTCAAAACATGGGTTACATTACTTTGTTTTGGGCAATTAACATTCTATTTCAAAACGGGGTAATCATAGGTCGAATCATTCAGCTAAGGAAGATAAGGTCATGCTTTCTGAAAAACCAGGAAAAATGGATATGAAAAACCAAGTGGCCTCTAGTGAACTAGGATTTTCAGCTAATATGACAAATTCATCATTGAAGAAAAGAGAAAAACTAGTTGCTCGAATCTTAGCAACAAAATTTTATACAAAGCCTTCGAGAGAGCCAGGAGCGGATTAAGAGGTCATATTGAATCCCATCATGAAGGATTTAATCATCAATGGATAGGTAGGTGAACACCATACATGAGTTGTCAGGAGGAAATAGATCAAGCATCAGAAGGCAAAGGTAAAACCTGAGGTGGTCGAAAGCATTGGGGAAAACAAACCTACATGGCTTGATACATTAAGAGAATAAATTTCCAAGATGAAATAGATTGCAGGCTAAGTTTAGTGTGTGTCAAAGAATTTGGTAATAATATTGACAAGTGGCCTTCAAGGGAAAAAAACCTCAAATATGTCAGTTTTCTTTATAATGTCCCCTTGAAAATAGGAGTTAGGTTGTTGTACGTTACTCTTTTTTAATCAACAATTTTTTTTGAAGTTTGGGGAAGATGATTCATTTTCAATCCTGGATGTAATCTACCTATATATACTATTACAAATATAAATAAAGGGTTTGATGGACCGAAGAGGGGCCTTCCCTCGTAGCAGGAAGACATTGTAAATCCATGGAGCTAAAGTGAATATACAATGAAGAAGCATTTTGAACTGTTTATGAAAAGATTGTAATAGTTGTGATATGAGTTATGTTTTCTCTCATAATATGTATTTCTTGTGTCTTTGAAATCCCATTTACATTTTTCTCCTTTTAAATTGGATAGTTAAGAGTCTAGAATTTGTCTTATGACGCTCTCGAATTAGCAATTTATTGTGTAATCCTCTTCTTGACTAATTCAGAATTCATATCAATATGCTCTAATGCAAATATTTGTTTTCCTTTTCCTCTTTCTCCACATAGATTTAAATTTTTAAAAACTTAGACTCATTGCCTCATTTATCCTTTCTCCTCTAGATAGTTCTAATGGCCTACCACTACTTTATTCATTTTCGACTCCATAGCCCCAAATGTTACCCCCTTATCTTCACCAAAAACTGTATAAAACCCCCAAATAGACCAAATCTATCCATTGATTATCAAAGAAATACGTAGTGACATGAGAGAGCCCTCTCTGAGTTGAGCAGGCTAGTGCCCAGCTCTTAAGTAGGTTGAAACAATTACCTCTATCATTTGTCTATTCAGTTGGACAAAATCTACAAAGTTCTAATAGGTTGTTCACAATTCACCGAAGTGTTGTAGACCGATCTAGTTTTGGGTCACTGATCATATAAGGAGAGAATGTATCATTGATTGGCAAGGGGACACATGGAGGATGAAGGTTCACTCAAGTAGAAATCCACTCCAGAGGTTTGATACTCCAAGAGAAAGAGAAGTAGTAGAGCGTTGATTGGAAGTTTCCTGAAGTGGAACAAAGGGTGCATCTCAACCATTGATCGAGGTGAGAACATGGCGCTCGGTCCGTAGCTCCAGGTAAAAGTCACTTTGGGGAAAAAAGGTGTTGAAACATTTGGAATTCCCAAATCCTAAGTTCTGAAGTAGATCATGGCCATTGGTTGTTAGAGAAGTGTGGGTCGTAGATTTCATCCTTGGTGATTTTGTCGGTTTGAGGTTCGGGAATTTGGAATCAATGTCACTCGAAACCGCCGAAGTCCGAAGTCACAAAGGAATTTAGCCCTGGGTCACAGCCTAAGTTCATTTTGTAACAACCCTAATTAATTATTTGATTATCATGATTGATAAATAATAATTTAATTAATTATTAAAATAAATTTATGGAGTCTTTATTAAAATATTATTAAAATTGGTAGTTGAAGTAATTAATGGGAGGGATAAGGTGGTTGAGGAATTGATGGGTGATAAGGTGGTTGGAGAATTGAAGGAGGGAGTGGGATTCGATGGAGGAGGACAAGGGAGAGGGGAGGAAACTTGGGGAGGAATATTTTTCTTTTTGGAAGGGAAAATTTGGGATGAAGGAGGAAGAAAGGATGAAAGAAGGAGTTTTAGTGAATAGTTTGGCTTCAGGAATCTCACAGGGATATAGTTGTTGCTGGGAATTTTGGGTGCGGGGTCCAGGAAACCGCAAGGCTTCCTATAGCTAGGGAGACAAAGAGGTTGTTCCTAGTTGGATTGGAGGTTAATACTCTGTTTGGACAAGATCAACATCATCAACCATGAAAGGGCTAAATCAATTGATCTTCAAGTTGAGCTTCAAATTGAGTTAAAAAACTTATGCATTTTTTGCTATCATCATATTGATGTTATCATTATATTGTTTTTAATTATTATGTTTTTAGTATGTTGTTAATTATTATGATGTTAGTATGTTGTTGTTGCTAAACTATCGATTATTATGCTGGTAGAAGAATATCATGAAAGTAAATTCTAAACTAAGTAGCGGTAATTGAAGAAGTAGATTAGAAAGTATTTATGTATTTATTTATTTTTATGAGGCTCTATAATTTAGGCCTGACAAATGGTATTAGAGCCTATTTTCAAAATTGAAACCTTGGGCTTGGACAACCATTTAGTTGTGAAAACTAGTTCCTAAGATAGCATGTAACCTACAACTTGAACCTTGGGTAGGTTCATGCAACTACCCTTTGTTTACAACCCTTAATTAAACAAGAAATAACCTAGAAAGGACACTGCAACCCTAAGGAAACTACCCAAAAAATTATATGACAACAGGGTTAGTATAGTAGGGAAAAGACCTTGCCATACCTCTTCTACTATCATTTCCATATTTTCCTTATTCCATTGTTCCAAAATATGTACCTAGAAAAATACTCATCTACAAAATAACATGAGTAAATAGCTATAAGGGTTAGATGCAATAACAGAAAAAAAATAAAATGAAATAATATAACAAATACCAAATAATAAAAATATCGTGCTTATGAGCCATCGATCCCTTTAACCAAAGCCACAAAATATATCAACACAAGTCAAATCCCATTGCACTAAGTGCAAATCCACGAGGAGTGATGAGATTACTATTCATTCACATTGTTGTATTACGCGAGGAGGGATGAGCCCACACCCAATGTTGATAAAATCCATAAAACCCAAAAGTAACATTATTGGAAAAGAAAATCACATTGGAGATTATTGAAAAGAAAAACGACACTGAGTGCACATGAATTGCCACCGTCATTAAATAACAAAAAGAATGTAACTTCATTCAACCCTCCATACAAAGCGATAGACTGCACATTGAAAAAGGAAAATAAATAAATAAATAAATAAACATTGAACATCCGAGAGGAATTCAACTTTACATTATATAGTTTAAACTTCACAGTCTACTTTTTTTGTTTGCCTTACCTCGACCCAATTCCTTCTTCAAGATTCCTTTACAATAACAAAATGAGCACGCAACAATCACCTCCCTTGCCCAAAAGATCCACATTTGGGCACATGGTAAGCCAAGCTTGGAGATACCCATATGAAGAAGAACAAAGAGAAAAGGGCATCGATCTCGATACTTAAGCTTATATTATGTGCCAAGCTTTCCTAAATCCATTAGCTATTGGCCAAACTCCAAACATACCAAGCGCTAAGACACCAAAGGGAGGGAATCCCACAATGGACAACATATATGTACTATGCATCACACAAAGAGAAAAGTGCAAAGGGAAGACATGGGAATGGAGCTAAAATGATGAAAATCCAATGTGTTAGCACAAGATGAAACCTTGAACACTTCCTTTTTGAATTGTAACAGACATAAATCCAGAGAGAATAATTCAATATGGTTGAGGGGTTAAAAGAATTCAAAAGAGAAAAAATTTAATATGTAAAATTAAAAAAAAATTGCCGATGGAGCATTCAAAGAGTTTTAAACTAAGGGTTGGTTTCTAGTCTACCCCATAAAAATAACATGATCTTCAAGGAGATGAGACAATTCAAGGTACCAGTCCTGGGTGACTTTGGCAGAATAGTAACCCCATCAGCACCGAAAATCCAAAGAAAGACTATTCTTTGCCTCAATCGAGTATAAAACACCCAAGTCAGTGCTCAAGAAAAATCCAAGCCACGAGGAAGGAGCTCGCAAGGTGTTATTATTTATGCACAATGCTTCAAATGAAGCCATCCATGGTGGAAGGAGCCCATCGGTTCCACCAACACCCAACCAAGCATCGATATTCAAGTCACGAGGAGCAACACTCACACAAAGGCACCAAAGAAACAACCCACAAACTCATTTCTTGTGTAGTCATGCTCAAACCAAATGACCAACACCAAGCTCATGAGACCACACAAACTACATGCTCACTGACATGCCAAGCAGTGGCAGAGGGAAGAGGTTGTTGGGAAGAAACGTTATGGGTTGTCCAAGTGAGAGTGTTGGGGGTAGGGTTTAGATATTGAGAGTAAGGGGGGGGGGGAGCACGTGGGCCTCATGTGAGGACCCACAATGCCCAACTTTATTTATTTTAAATTCTTTTTAAATTTTAACTATTTTAATTTCTTGTAATTTATTTTATTTATTTTAAATTCTTTTAAAATTCTTTTAATTTATTTTAAAGTTTAACTATTCTAAATTATTTTAAATTTTAATAATTTTAATTATAAAACTCAAACTATTGTTATAATGTATGGCTTTTAAAACAAATAAAGTTAAATTGAGAAATTATCATATTAACATTACCTTAAGTTAATATAATTCTATTAAGGGTAATGTGATAAATTTGTAGTTAATCAATTATAAAGAATTATGAAATAAGAGAGGGTTTAATCAATTATAAGGTATGTAAGGATATCATAGTTAGAAGACGGGTTATCATGCATATTAAGGAAATATCCAAGGGTAAGTGGTGAAGTACCTCACAATATTGTCCTAGTTAGCGAGGTTAGAGAGTTAGTTGTATACTTAGACAATGATACCAAGCTTAGATTCTTTAACCCTGACCTAAGCCACTTACCCTAAATAGAGTAATGTATGTTTACAGACAAGTAAAAAAAATAAAAAATTACACCTAACCCTATGTTTACAAGTATAAGTTGAGCGAATGTGGACTGCCTTAAAAATCTTCCCTGATGAGAATTTTGTTTGATGAAGATTCATTTATTCAATATACTTAGGACTCTGGGAAATCGAGCTCAAGGGGCATCATCACATGGACCTCCAATCTCAGTGCTGCCACCACCATTGTCTGAATTAGCTCTCATTTTGCGCTTTTTTGAGGATATTAATGAGACATTAAAGGGGCTTCAGTCAATAGATGTCAAAGTGGAGCCCCCACCATTTGGGGTGGGAAACCTTGAAGCATCAAGGGACTCAAAGGGAGGGCCTCCAGACGGGGATATCACTAGAGAACTACAAAATATCAAACTCCCAGAGTTTTCTGTGGGTGTTTGGCACCAACAAATACCCCTAAATTTTTACAAAATTTAAACGGCACCCATTAGAATCTTGATAATTATAATGATCTACATAATCAACCTTGTCAAATGGTTCCATACCTTGGATTTATTTGAGACAAACTTAAGACATTCACTATAGTATGACACATTCATTACAAGAGTATATGTCAAAATTTAGAAAGGAACATAGAAATCTCAATTTGAACATAAACATTAATTTTTATCAATTGTTTACTTTCGTTTAAATTATGGTTACGTGTTCTTTCTTTTTGTTCATTAGCAATCTTAACTATTTTTTAATTATGGGTTCAATACTTCATCAAATAATATCTTGGTTGGTTTCTCATTTTCATAAAATCATTTGGTGATATTATTTAATTCAATTCTTTTTTCATTTTGCATCTCCTTTCAAAATAAAACTAATAATAATAATAATAAATTATCTATCATTTGTTTGATTTTGTAAAAAACCAAAATTAATATTTTTCTCTTCTCCATTAACTTGAAGCTTCTAGAATTTTAAGATCATATTTGAAAGAAAATTATAAACAATGTTTGTTTAGAAACTATAGTTAGTTTAAATTCACTTTTTATTTTATTTTTCTAGATTTTGTTGTATTCAAAATTTTTAGGTTATTGATTTAGGTTTCTTTTTGTTTCATGGGTTTATATTATCAGTTATTTGGTATGGATCTAATCATTATTGATTTTATTATCCAAATACATTCAAGATGATTGATCCAAAAATAATATTGGATTGCTACAAATAATTTTATGAGCAACAACAGATAAAATTTGGAAAGGCGTCAAGATCAGACAGACAATTTTCCAGGACTGATTGCAGCCAAACCGTGAGAAATTTGAAGAAACGACTGAAAACCGATTTCGCAAATGGACCCGTTCACCTTCCATGTAGACATTTTCCTAAACAAATGCATTATTTGAGAGATATTTGTGTCTCTTTACGAGGAAAATTTCAGGTGGTGAAAATTAATAGTGACGCCTAGACTGTCCATTCATTGTATAAATATATGAGAAAGATCAGAGACAATGGAGATCTAAGAACTGGAGAGGGTGATTTTTATCCTTTCTCTTTTGTAAATTATTTATTTTGTAAACTTTTCTTCTTTTCAAATGGTGTAAAGGATGGTTGGAATCTTTGGGAGAATAGACGAGTATTTTCAAAGAAGAATATGGAATTCAAGTTTTCTTAATGGCTTGTGTCCTGTGAGTAAAATGGTTTTATTTTCATTATAATATCTTCATATTCTATGAATAATTGATTATGCATTGATTTAAATAGCTTTAGTCTTTTTTACTAATACATGATTAATTGCCATCATTTATATATTATTTTTTTTTCAATCTTTAAAAATCTATTATCCCAAAAGTTCTTCTAGGACTACAATATGGACATGTAATTTTGAGAAAGAATATGGGAAAACAACTCATATTTGCCTTTAGACCTGTGTGATTCTTATTCCATTTTATTCTTTCATTATTGTTGTATTATGATAATGTTATTATGGTTGATTTTATCTTTAGCTTGTCATCATATGGTGTTTTCATACTGTTAAATATTATATGTTGTCCATAATTTTTTATTCCATTTTTTATGTGTGATTCATCTATCATTTCATTATTTTTGAATTTATTCCTCATGTTAAATGTTGGATAATATCAATATTCAGATCTCAGTTTTCACTCATTCTTAAATATTGATCATCCTAAGATCACATGATTTTTAATTAGATATCTTTATGTTGTTATTAATTTACTCCAATATCAAATACTTCTTTGAATGTATTCTGGAAGTGATAGTATAGTTCTGTTATAGGTTTCCCTTAACAACAGTATAGGCATGAGCTCATATAACACAAGAAGATAAACTCAGTTGATTAACCAGTTAGAGGTTAGTATATGCATTATTTTCTTTTATTTAGAGTTGTTTATGAATGAAACAATGATTACATTAATTAACTTTGATTATTTTTGTGTCACTGTTTCAATCGTATTCATTTAGTATTTATTTGTTTAATATCTTAAAAAAAGAAGAAGTATTTTTCATATTTCATTCAAAAACTATATCAAACAATCATTTTCGCAAGATTTCATGCAAACCTTATAAACTGTATATGAATTGTTCATAATCATTTGTATATTCACATTCATATATAAATATTTGTAATTGTTGTGTCGATTGTTAGAATATTTTGTTTAGTTACTTAATTTCATTTTTCTATATTTAGAACCCTAGTGGTCTAACAGAGCCATTAAACCCGTTAGGATAGATCATACCAAATGGCTTGGTTTAATTAGACAACCCCAGACCAGGTTTATCCTTCCAATTGACAGTGTGTGAGTTACGCCCATCAAAAAATGACGCTAGAAGGAGGGTCGAGTAAATTTAATGATTAAATGTTTCACCCATTAGCCTTTCATAATTCCATATTTATAAATCCTTCTTTTGTGTCATCTTGAAATGAACTAGAAGGCAATCTATATGAACAAGTTGGCCTTGCATGAGTCTTTGTTTTCAATGTATTTGATTCCCCATGGCTCCCCAAATCACTATGTTGGAACATGCGTTCCACTTCTCATTACCTAATATTCCCAATGATACAGTCTCTTACTTTTCCAAACTCACATTTGACGGTGGGAGGAATGTATCTGCAAAAGACCATATTAACAAGTTTTGGTGTAAATGCATCAAGAATGATATTAAATCTTATTTAAAGGTTTTATGCAGATTGTTTTCTTTTACTTTTAGGGGTCGGATTAAACATTGGTTTGAGTCTTTTCCCGTGTATCACATTATCGATTGGGTTCAATTTGTATATGAATTTTTAGATGATTTTGAAAACTATGATTACAATCAATTATGTGAAGAATTTCAGACTGTACTAATCAATGAAAATTCATCTCCAGAATGCTTTTCAACAAGAATCCATCATGTTCTCTATAAATTTAATCTTGATGACATGTTATTTGTAGTAAATCTCCTCTATGATGCTTCCATTCCTTTCATCTAGTCATATTCAATCGCAAATTATGAATCAATTACAAATCCTATCACTCAATTGCGAGAAGAATTGTGTTTACAGGATGAGAGGAATCCATCCGAAAATGTTCAACAAGCAAGGGAAGTAGAATCTATTGAAAATGTTTTTACTGACAATCAAAGTAGTTTTTCCTCTGAATCATTGCATATTCAGTCCTCGACCATCGTGAAACAAGATTTGATGTTGGGTGAAGGTGAATGTCCATATTCTTCTAACTCTTGTTCTAATCAGTACTTAAATTTAGTTATTAAGTTATTCAAGAACACTTACGTGATAAAAATGATCTTAAGTATTCTAACATTCCTATGAAATTGATTAGAGATGTAAATCTGCAATTTGAAGAAAAAAACATTAACCTTCATCCAAAAATCATACCTTATCCACAAGAAAAGATTAGATGTTTTTCATGAAATTTTTGAATTATCTATCATATAGGAGACAAATTTAGATGATTATATTATGTTGAAGAATTTATCACCAATACAGAGTGAAAGTTTTAAGGAAAGTGAAGAAGAATGTCCTGAGAATACCATTGTTAAATATCATAGCTAAAGAGATTATTTTCATGTGTTCATTTATGATTACTTTTACTCTTTATATCCTGATCTCTTCTTCGATTCTACTGGACTTGATACTTTACCCACAGTATCTTAATTTTTTCCATCACAGTCAAATACTTTTGATATGCCAAAATTTGGTGAAATTAATTCCAAACATAATATTTATGAAGTTGGATTTGATGCTCTTTCACTTTCATCACTCAGATGAAAAAATGACATGTTGCAAGATGATTTTACATGATTTATTTTTGAAAAATACAATGCACTCATCCTTATGGAGACTGAATATTCTACATTTCATATCCATTCTTTGATTAGCTCGAATTTTAATGTTTATGCTTCACATTTTGAAATGATCAATCTCATCAAAGGAATCGTTCAAACCAATAATCTAACTGATGTCATGAATCCTCTTATGATGTGTTCCCCATTGATATATCCATTTTATCAAAGTCATAGTTTTCATCCTAATTTTTATGAAAGGATCTTAGAATGGCTTGAAGATTCGTATCTAAAAAATATTCATAATAAAGATAAAGTTGTGCTTGCTTTGTTTCTACCTAAATATCTAGGATGTAAGCATTACATATTTTTTAGATCCTCCATGTGAAGAAATTGGTGAACACTTGGAGAATTGTCAGGAGGATGGGGCATTTTGGCATTGGTTGATGGTTATGTTAGGTCCCCATAATATTGACAAGTTTTCCAAACTTACATACACTCTTACAAGCCATTATGACTCATATCACGACCAGATTACAGAATGGTTGGAGGATTAATACATGAAGAAGTTTCAAAAGAATTGTAAGGTCGTGTTTGTTTTGTTTTTAAAAGAATATATAGGAGGTAAGCATGACATATTTCTTTTTTATCCACAAATACTACATTCTTTTATTCTGATTTTCGACTTTCTATGCCTTGCRGGATTGAAGATTCTCTTGTGGTTGCACTGGAAATACAATTTTACTTAGCGTTTTGATCTATTTAATAGTTTAGAGTAGGTTTAGGAGTASATTTCCTTCAGTTTTTGTTCTCAATATTTCTTTGTGTAATAATGCAGTTATGAACACAAGTGTGTACACYAAGAGAACCATAATATGAATGTTGTCAGGGAWGTCCACTTTAAATATTTTTCTCTCTACTTTTCGTTGAATATTTATTTTCAAAAATGTAGTATCATCATGAAAATTTTAAATCGAAAGTAAAGAGATAAGTAAATTTGAACTATCAATTCAACCCTGACCCAAGGTGCCATGAGCAGGACTGCACTCATCTTAATAAGAATTTTTCTATTTTCTTTTAGTCCCTTTTATTTTTAATAATAATGTTTGGTCAAAGTAGCATCTCATGCATCACCATCTTAAGAAAAGAACTTGCTAGCACATGATATTTTATATGATTTAGTTATTCCTTTATTTTACAGTGAGATGCTAGTGGATCCAAAAGCTCAAGTTTATCTTTGGCCAAAATCGTTTCCTGAAAAGTTTTCTTTTTCTGTTTTGATTTTCTTTACTTATGATTTTGAATCCCAATAATAAAATTTGATTTGATTTGTTGTGTGTTTTTTGTTTTCTTTGATTGTTGTGAATGAATTTTCTTCTTATCTGTCTTTTTGAATCAATATATTTCTGATCGAAGAGTTATTGTCGAAGGAAGCATTTATTTTAAGACTTGTGTTTTTCAAGCAAATTGAAATAGTTCAAAGAGGTCTTGATATTAAGATATAGATCAGACAATTGATTTTTAAGTCAGTTGTCACTTTCATTTTGTCCTTAATTTTTTTTTGTCAAAGTATTACACCAGAGATATGTTTTAAATCTTTGGGAATTACGATGATCTTTAAACTTTTTACACCGACCATATTCTTAACGAATCACTTTTAAGTTCTTCCCCATTCTCTAGATGATTTCTTAAAGGAAATCTAAAATCTCTAAACCATGATAAAACTTCCAGTTTTAAAAGCAAATAAATAAACATGATCAACTATTCACCTATATTGCAGTTAACCTCGGGTATCACCCTGCTCTCTTTGTCATCAAGAAATCTATAATTGTACTATTATTTAAAAGTGGAATAAGAGGGTTGGAAGCACTTAAGTGTGAGAAGTGTGTGTAAACCCGTCGGGGTACTGAACAGGCTCATTGGCAGTGGGTAAATGCACACATGATACCAAGACAACTTCATCGGGGTACTAAACAGGCCTGCTGGTAGCAAAGCAATGTCGAGTTGAGAGGTAGCAGGTATATGGCTTTAAATTAATTTTTATGTAAGTATGTAACATTCCGCTCTGACGCACTGAGAAAACTTATTCTTTGAGGACACTTTCTTGCAAGTGATCTAGACTTTTATGATGTTAAAACATTTATCCTTGATTACAATGCATTATGATAGATGACAGGATGTTTACTGCTTTGATGTAGACAAGTGCTATTGACTCAGTTTTATTGAGTGTGGGTTTTGGACCTTGAGGATGCAGAGACATCAGTGGAACCCCTTGGACTCCGGATTGAGTCAGGGAGTGTGCTATTTGGGTTGATTTGCTTACTGTGATATTTTATTGATTTGATGATATGATGTTGACATGTTCTGACACGATTGTTGATGATGCAAGATGATGATAGCTTGTCGACTAGACTCACATATGGAGTAAAGGGGCCACACATGATTTCCATAGAGGTTGAGGGAGAGGGGTGGACAACAACCCTGCCACAACCTACTAGCACTCCCGCCATAGCTCGATCTGTAGGTTAATGATTACCTAGTTCGAGAGGATCCATGATGCTGTGAGGGCAGACTGTGACAGTCGCTCGCGATGATTCTAAGGGGCGCATAATAATATGGGGGCCTTATTCCTTAGATCCCTTAGTCTCCCACAGGTTCACCTGGTGGAGTGTTGACTCTAGGGGTTATAGATGTCTACCAATCAGTCAAGTTGGTGAGTGGCACCCTTGGAGCACGTGGTGCATCCTAAAGGGCATGTCGCGTAAAAGAACCACAAGAAGCGAGTGGCACCCTTGGAGCACGTGGTGCATCCTGAAGGGCATGTCATGCAAAAGAAACGAATGAGGCGAGTGGCACCCTTGGAGCATATACTGCGTCCTGAAGGGCACGTCGCCTTGATGATGATGAAGAAACAAACCTAGATGGCCCTAAGACATTAACGCCTTAATAAATCCTTAAACAACTTCCCCAACCAAGTGTCGCCCAGTTCATAATCTAAGTCTAAAGTCTAAAACTTTTCTAGGGTAAAAATTTAGTCTAACCTTAAGAAAAAGACCCTAAAATAAAAATAAAAATTTAAACAAAAAGCCACTTAAGTAATATTTTGGTCTTCATAAAATTCTTGGGGTAAATGAAGAGAGTAAGAATTTAATTAAAACTAATGGTTTTAAAAATTTGCAAAAAAGAAATTATTCCTAACCTGTGAAAGTACAAAAGATATTAAATAAATAATAAATGGGAAAGATTTAATAGCGCAACTGCCATTTTGGGTCTAATAAAAAGGGGGAAAGAAGGGAATAATAAGAATTGGGAAACTAA
>JASDQU010241932.1:43787-58091 GCA_032191745.1 Picea mariana
CCAGCTTCAGTAATCTCACTCTACTGCACATACTTGTGCTACAGTGGGCTCTCAAGAGAGCTGAGGGACTATATTCAACATTGCACTGGTCAAAATGACGATAGGAAAGCTTATATTTATAGTGGCCATGTCATGGTTGGAATGGTTACAACAGTTTTTCCACTGGTGTATTCGACAGTGAGGGCTGGTTCTAATTCAAGTAAATTGATTCTTGAATCTGCAAGAGATGTTCCAGTTTTAGAGAAGACCCCTTTGTTGAAAGATGAACGCAGACCTGTTGCTTATTCTTATTCTTTGTTCCATCTTATATTTGCAGCTGCCAACATGTATTCATCGATGCTTCTAATTGGCTGGACAACACATACTGCCTCTACCTCGAAACAAAACTGAATGATGTGGGTTGGCCATTTGTTTGGGTGTGCATCTGCATGGCGTGGATTACGACAACACTCTACATTTGGACTATGTTGGCCCCTCTCATCCTTCCCAATAGGGACTTCTTGTAATCTAATTGATTAGCCACAGAGTATACTATTTTTCCTTCTGGAAAAAACTTTATTAGTCGGTCTTTTTCATTTTATTTTATTTTATTTGAAAAATAGAAATAAAACATTGATAGGTCTGGTAGGTTTTCAATCCGGTCTTTAAGAATATTTGGAGTGGGTTTACTAGTTATTGTTCAATGATATTATTCTGGTTGGTAAGAGGGTGTGCATTCGTGCACAGTCATAACGACGTTGGAATTTTGTAATACGGTTAAACTTTTATTTTATTTTTATTGTTTAAATTGTATTTTTAATGTATAAATTAATTCAATTTTTAGACTAATTACAAACTTAAATGTTAACAACTAACTTTTGTTATTCAGGCCTGGTAGATAAGTATAAAGTTAAAAATGAATTTTTATAGTTTGGTAGGTCACCTAAGAGTCAAATTTGGATCTATAACTCCTTATAGATCGGCATTCATGTAAACTGTAGTGACCTAATAAAACTAGCATTTCTATCTTATAAATGAGGATAAGAAGGCCTTGTCTTAATACAAATTTTAGTGGGAAGGGTTTCATGTAATTAGTGTGTTGTCTCCATCATGGTTTAGTGGGTACTATCTTAATATATATTGAGTATTGTCTTAATGTAATTTAGATATCGCCTAGTATGATTGACTATCTGTTACTAAATCCTCGCTGGTATTCGTTCCAGCTGTTCATCTTTGTAATGAAATAGAAATCTATTGAATGTCATCTTGACTAATTTGTTCTTCGAATCATTTCAATGAAAACTCTGAATGTAAACAAGTTGTGTATTTCAATATTTACACCCTTCACTTACATGCAAGGTTGGAACCGATATTAAAAACTAAACCCTTCTTTGTTTCTTTTAGTCAACAACATATTAAGTCTACTTTCTAAACTACTTCAATGTTTCATTGTTCAAATGGGATAAACAGAATAACGATATGATAAGGTTCACTAAGGCCCTTGCCTGAAATTAGATAGCCGGGTTAACTGCTATCAATGGCTTTATTTGTTTGCATTCATTACCTTAATTACTATAATCGTTTCCACAATCTTATAATTTAGTTATATGTATTACTTTAAATACAATACTGTAATAGTAGTAATGGGTTAGCAATGACGCACTATTGCAAAATTCTAGGTGGATGAACGTCAGATTAAGGTTGGAGTGCATATTCACCTTGATAGAGCTAGATGCATTTAATGCGCATTGCGAATTGGCTTAGTTTAAATTTTAGTCATTTTAGTTGGCCTACTAGTAGTGTCACTTATGTTCAACCTTAGTAAAATTCCGAATGGCTTAATTGAATCTATCCTGTTGATACGAATGGCGCCTTGAAGTACAGTAGAAGACTACCTTTGCTTCTTGTTTTGAAATAAAGTTGTTTTCCATTTGCTCACACTTATGTCGTTTCATGTCAGATTTCGTAATAAAATTTTCTTGCACTGTGGAATTCTTGTGATGTGTGTTGGATATGATCACGTAGCGATTGTCTTTGTGGTTTTTGATTTAGCGTTTTGCTTGGTCTGCTTGTGTCGGGCGGGAAGTAGACACCTCCATGTTCTTCAGAACAGTCGCCAGCCCTGAGACCTTAAATGGTTAAAATCGATGGGAACCTGGGCTTGAGAGTTGCTTATGTGTGTTATAGGTCCTAACCATTGCAGGGTAGGATGGATGGGTAGTCAGTCTGACTTATCTCTGAGTGATCACCGTTAATGCATGCAGTTGCCTATTGTACATCGTATGTCGTCTTGTTGTGTCCGTCTTGCTTGCGTCTTGTTCATCGTCGGGTTACGAGTTACTGCTTGAGCAGTCGGCCAGGAGCCTATCTGACATTCTCTTTCTCCAGAGAAGAGAACTAAGATTAAACGCCTTGCTTTCCTGTGCAAGAATAGTAAAATATACTACTATGGATTCTTCCATCTGTGTTCGTACTGTACATAACACAGTATGTCGTTAATGCTTTCAGTTACTTGTTGTGCACCTTATGTCTCTGGTCGTTTAATGTTTGCAGTTACTTGTTTTCCGCCTTATGTCTTCTTGTTTTGATCATCGTGGTTGCGACTTGTTAGTTGTTGGGTGGCGATGTAGAGTCAAGTGCGTCGGTTTCCTTTTACATGCACTCAAACACCTTTAACAAAAAAAAATTGTACCTGTTATCAGAGTTGTTTTCGTAATGAGGAATATGTTACAAAGTATACATCATCTGGATACAACTATTAGATGGGATTAAGGCATTTGAGTGGGTTAAATGACATCCTTGTTGAGGCTATGGACGATTGTTGGCAGTAGTGGCTCTATCAATGGTATTGAAGTTCTTTTATAAACATCATGACTCATTGATTAAGACATTATTTCAAGTTATAATCCCCTACAAAGAAAATTCTATTATTTGGTTATAACATTGAGCTTATCCTAATACTATATGGTCTCAGAGTGAATTTATTTCAGGGAGCTTAAATATTTTTTCAAGTCTTATTCTTTTCTTCCTGAGATGAAATCTTACCATATCAGAGATAATTGCTTCACCTAGTAAGTCGTCATTTGTTGGGCCCCAACAACTCCCCCTAAATTTTTACAACATTTAAGGGCCCCCATTAGAATCTTGATAATTATAATGATTTACGGAATCAACATTTTCAAATAGTTTCATACCTTGCCTTGCTTTTAGACAAAATTAAGACATTCACTATAGTATGAGACACTCATTACATGAGTATATGTCAAAATTTAGAAACGAACATAGAAATCTCAATTTAAACAAAAACGTTAATTTTTATCAACTATTTACTTTCGTTTAAAGTATGATTATGTGTTCTTTCTTTTTGTTGATTAGCAAGTTTGACTCTTTTTTAATAATGGGTTCAATACTTCAGCAAATAATATATTCGTTGGTTTCTCATTTTCATAAAATCATTTCATGATATTAATTGATTAAATTCTTTTTTCATTTTGCATCTCCTTTCAAAGTAAAACTAATAATATAAAAAAAGAATTATCTATCATTTGTTTGATTTTGTAAAAAAATAAAATTAATATTTTTCTATTCTCCATTAACTTGAAGCTTCTATAATTTTAAGATCATATTTTAAAGGAAATTATAAACAATGTTTGTTTTGAACTTATAGTTAGTTTAAATTCATTTTTTATTTTATTGTTCTATATTTTGTTGTATTCACAATTTTTAGATTATTAATTTTTAGGTTTCTTTTTGTTTCACAGGTTTATATTATCATTTATTTGGTATGGATCTGATCATTCTTGATTTTATTATCCAACTACATTCAACATGATTGATCCAAAAATAATATTTGATTTCTACAAATAATTTTATGAGCAACAACAGATAAAATTTGGAAAGGCATCAAGATCAGACAGACGATTTTGTAGGATGGATTGTAGCCAAACCGTGAGGAATTTGAAGAAACGGTTGAAAAAGCATTTCCCAAATGGACCTGTTTACCTTTCAATTAGAAATGTTCCCAAACAAATGCAAGATTTGAGGGATATTTATGTCTTTTTACGAGGAACATTTCAGGTGGCAGAAATTAATAGTGACGCCCAAACTGTTCATTCATTGTATAAATATATGAGAAAGATCAGAGCCAATGGAGATCCAAGAATTGGAGAGGAGGATTTTTATCCTTTATCTTTTGTATAATATTTATTTTGTAAACTTTTCTTTTTTTCAAATGGAGTAATGGATTGTTGGAATCTTTGGGAGAATGGACCAGTATTTTCAAAGAAGAATATGGAATTCCAGGTTGCTTAATGGCTTTTGTCCTGTGAGTAAAATTGTTTTATTTTCATTATAATATCTTCTTTTATCCTGTGAGTAAAATGGTCTTATTTTCATTATAATATCTTCATATTCTTTGAATAATTGATTATGCGTTGATTTAAATACCTTTAGTCTTTTTTATGAATACATGGTTAATTGCTATCATTTATATATTATTTTTTTTCAATCTTTAAGAATCTATTATCCCAAAAGTTCTTCGAGGACTACAGTATGGGCATGTGATTTTGAGAAAGAATATGGGAAAGAAATTCATGTTTGGCTTTAGACCTGTGTGATACTTATTAAATTTCATTCTTTCATTATTGTTGTATTATGAGAATGTTATTATGGTTGATTTTAGCTTTAGCTTGTCCTCATATGGTGTTTTCATACTGTTAAATATTATATGTTGTCCATAATTTCTTATTCCATTTTTTATGTGTGATTGATCTATCATTTAATTATTTTTGAATTTATTCTTAATGTTAAATGTTGGATAATATCAATATTCAGATATGAGTTTTCTCTCATTCTTAAACATTGAACATCGTAAGATCACATGATTTTTAATTAGATATCTTTTTGTTGTTATTAATTTACTCCAATATCAAATACTTCTTTGAATGTATTCTAGAAATGCTAGTATTGTTCTGTTATAGGTTTCCCTTAACAACAGTACACGAAGGAGATCATATAACACAAGAAGATAAACTCAGTTGACTGATCAGTTAGAGGTTAGTAGATGCATTATTTTCTTTTATTTAGAGTTGTTTATGAATGAAATGATGATTAAATTAATCAACTTTAACTGTTTTTGTCTCATTGTTTCAATCGTATTCATTTAGTATTTATTTGTTTAATATATATATAAAAAAAAAAGTGGTTTTTCATATTTCATTCAGAAACTATATCAAACAATCATTTTCGCAAGATTTCATGCAAACCTTGTAAACTGTATATAAACTATTCATAATCATTTATATATTCACATTCTTAGATAAATATTTGTAATTGTTGTGTCGATTGTTAGAATCTTTTCTTTAGTTAGTTTATTTCATTTTTCTATCTTTAGGACCCTGGTTGGCTAACAGAGCCATTAAAACCGACATGATAGATCATACCAAATGGATTGGGTTAATTAGACAACCTCATACTAGGTCTATCCTTCTAGTTGACGATGTGTCACTTACACCCGTCAATAGGGGGTCATGCAAGTGAATGTGTGGAGCCATGGTTGGAATAAAAAACACTATGTTTCTCCTTAAGAAACTATGCTTCCACACAAAACGAGAAAATAGCAATCTTTCAGTTGAGGGAGAGTGCCTTGACATAGTGGGGTAACCTGGAGAGGCAGTTGCACATTACCCTAGACACCATCTCATGGGAACATTTTTAGGAAAGGTTCTGGAGGAAATGTATTCCATCTTGCTATGAGAAACAATAGGTGGGAGCATGTCATTCTCTAGTTTAGTGAAATGAGACTGTGGAAGAGTATGAGATCAGGTTCATGGAGTTGCTAAAATATGTCTTGTATATGGATATTGATCAATGACAGGAAGAACATTTTGTGTATGGGTTAAACCCTAAGATAAGGGCTATGGTACGAATGTGGAAACCGTCGTTATGTAAAGGAGCATATGAGCTTAAACGAAGGTATGAGATCAACCTTTCTAGAGCACCCCGGATTTGTGGGGAAGGCCTCTAGGACCTTCTCTAGGGGAGGGAGCTCTAGGCCGCCTCCTTATGGAAATAGAGTCCCACCTAAGGCAATTTCTACAGGTATCTCAATGGTAGCGAGTGTAGCATCCCACTCATCACCAACGATGTAGGAAGGTCCTGTTGGGGCTCAGAAATGTCCTATTCTCATCCAGCTTTCCCTTCATCATTCTCCACATTTCATTGCCCCATTAACCTTTCATAACATCATTTCCATAAATATACTTGGGTTTCACCTTATTGTTCTCCACTTTATTCATTTTAGTATTTAAAAGGAATTTGTGATTAAATGCTAGAAAATTGACATGTTTTCATATATATCTCAAATATGTGTGAGCTTTGTAAGTTGTAGGAATATGTGAAGGATTAATTCAAAGGAATTCTTAAATACTTCCTCCACCATTTCAATATTTGAGGAGATAATTAAAGCCCATTCCAAGGAGAAGATCATGGAGATTTGGTTGGAATATATTATCCAAGATATATGAAAGATATGTGTGAGGATTTGAAGGGATTATATTTTGTAATAATGGGAAATAAGTTGAGAGAAAAGTGGATTTGTAATAATGATATGGTCATCTTACCTTCAAATCTCTCATGTATAAAAGAGAGTTCTCTCTCTTCATGAGGAAGCAATAATCATTTGGAAATTAGAATAATCAAGAATTAGGATGTAATTAGAGTTATTTGAGTAGTCATTAATGGTAGTCATTAGGATTTGAAAGAGAAAGGGATTCTTAACTTTGATTCATGGTTTTGGTTTTCATGCTTTCATTATTCTTTTATGAAGATTGATTTGATTATTGAATGTAAGATTGCTTCATTGGTGAGAACTCTCATATGTTGTTATGCCATTCAACTCTTCACATCTTGTACTTTATTTTTCTTCATGTAGTTCTCCATTTCTAGATTACTTCCTTCACGCAATTTTCCATTCCTACATTAATTTCATTTATGTAACTAGATTAATTCAAATAAGTCATGTGTTATATTAATGATTCTATTTCAGTCGTGTATTAGACTAATGATTCTATTTCAGTCGTGTGTAGGATTAATGATTCAATTTCAGTTGTAGATTAAACATTAGATTAGATTAGTCTCGCTTCAATATTGCATATACTTTGTGTGTGCTTCATCAGTTTATGAAACCCAGGTTGACAAATTAGATAGTTGGGCAAGTACTACAACTCAATTAATACAACATTAGTTCAGCCCAATATAACGACTATCATTCCCTTGTCACGATTGTTGTTCCTTTTGTTGTTCATTTGAACGGAATGATTTTTGTTCCTTTTGTCACGATTGTTGTTCCTTTTGTCATTCCTTTGTACAAAATGATTGTTATTCACTTTGTTATGATTGTTGTCCCTTTGCAGGGGTTTTATCTTTGGAGGATGGGTATTGAAAACGAAAGGTAAGAACCTACGACAAGTAAAACGCTTGTGTCAGTGCCTACCTTTGGATGATGCATAGAGGTTATATTTTAAGACATATTTAGAGACAGATAGGTCCACGACCTTCTCAGGGAGTAGAAAGTAGGGGTAGGGACTTGAGGGGAAGGAACTCATTTCAAAGAATGTCACAGGGCAGTGCACAAGTTCCATATTGTGGTACATGTTGGGGGTGTGGAGTACCCCATTACCAAAATGACTACCTAGAGTTTAAAGAAGGATTTGTGCATAGAGAAGGAAAGGCCCCAATGGGAAGAGTGAGTAGTATCCACTAGATTTATGCAGTGGTTAATAATTGTCATGCAGAACATCAATCCATGGTTGTGGAGTCTTCGAGTATGATAAATCATGTGAATGTTAAAATTTTATTTTATTCTGGTGTTACAGATAGTTTCATTTCACCTTTTTCATTAGAAAAGTGTGGCTTGGTATCCTATGAGCAGGATGAATTTAAACAAGTCAAGATGGCTTCAGGAAAAAAACAAGCGGTAGCACCTAACGTTGATAATTTCCTAGTAGACCTGGGAGTGTGTACTACTAGGTTAAAGGTGTACGCCACTGCTCTAGGGATGTATGACTTAATCATTGGAATGGATTGGTTAGAATCCCATCGATCTATGGTAGATTTTTTTGCAAAAATGGTGCTTTGTGTTGGCTATGAAGGAAGGTCAATAGAGATCCACGGTGTAAGGAGGAAAGTGTCTCTACTCTTTATCTCGACCATGAAGGTTAAACATTGCATGAGACAAGGTTGTTGATTATATGCATTGGAAGTAGTCAATGAAAGGAAAGGACCCTCCTTGGATGAGTACCCAGTATTATCGAAGTTTAAGGATGTTTTTTCGAAAGAATTTTCAGTTTTACCTCCTTAGAGGGATCTTCATTTTACCATTGAGATAAAACCTAGTGTGGAGATAATATCCAAGACTCAGTATGGTATGCCAACGCCATAAATTTGTGAGTTTCATATGTAGTTGAGAGAACTACTTGACTTAGGGATAATAAGGCCTAGTGTCTCCCCTTTGGGTGCACCAGTAATTTCTTTGAAGAAGAAGGATGGTCCCTTACGACTGTGTATATATTACAGGGACTTGAATCATGCTACAGTGAAAAATAGGTACCCAGTGCCACAGATATATCATATATTTGATCAGATGAAAGAAGGAGAGGTGTTCTCAAAAATTAATTTGTGATCAGGGTATCACCAGTTAAGGATTAAGGAAGGAAATATACATAAAACTGGATTCTGAACTCGGTTTGGGCATTACGAGTTCGTTGTACTACCTTTCAGTTTGACCAATGTGTCAACAGTATTCATGAGACTCATGAATGGTGTATTCTGAAAGTACTTAGACCAGTTTGTATAGGTCTTTCTAGATGATATCCTCATCTATTCCATGAATGAATGAGAACATGAAGAACACTTGTGAGTGGTGTTGTCATGCCTTAGAGAGAACAAATTGTACGTAAATTTTTCAAAGTGTTCTTTCTTCCATAAATAAATTCATTGTTTAGGTCATATCATTTTCAGTGAAGGAATCTCTATGGACCAAGAAAAGGTAAAGGCCATCATGGAATGGCATGTGCAGAAAAATGCTCATGATGTAAGAAGCTTTAGGGAGCTAGTGCGTTATTATCAGAGATTTGTCTAAGGGTTCTCTAAAATAGAGAAACCCATAACCACTTTGTAGCACAAGGGCGTCAGGTATGAATGGAAAAAAGAATGTGATAGTGCATTCATCAAGCGTAAGAGTTTTTAAACTGGTGCACCAATTCTACGAGTGTTGGATATAGAAAAAGACTTCAAAGTCTGCACGAATGCCTCGAAGCAAGGGTTGGGGGTCGTGATAATGCAATATGGAAGAGTGATAGCATATGTGTTAAGGAATTTGAATCAACATGAGGATATTTATTCTATTCATGATTTAGAGTTGGTAGCTGCAATGCTAGATATGAAACTTTAGAGGCAATATCTAGTGGGGCAAGACTTTGAGCTCAAAACAGACCATGGAAGCTTAAAAAATCTCTTCACTCAATGGTATATGAATGACAGGCATATGCAATAGAGTGATTTTATGATTGAGTATGATTTTGGAATTTAGTACATCAAGGGAAAGGTAAATGTGGTCGCAGATACCTTGAGTAGGAGACCACATGTCTTCTCCTTGGTATGCTAAAAATTTAATCTTAGGGAGCATTTGTTGGGGAAACTTATTGGAGATAATTGGCATTTAAAGGTTACTTCAAACCTCCAGAGTGGAAGGAAATTAGATACAAAGTATCAAGGATATAGCCTGGAAGAAGATGGACTATTAAGATATCAGGGAAGGATGTACATCCTTGAAAGTGGTGATATTTGAAACAACATACTCAAGGAAGCCCATAGAGTACTTTATTGTGTGCATTTGGGTGTGAATAAAATGTACATAAACATGAAGAAGATTTTCTTTTAGGTAGGCGTGAAGCATGATGTAGTCCATTTCGTCACCAAGTTCCTAGAGTGTCAATAAGTGAAAGGTTACCACCACCACCTAGCAGGTCTCCTACAACTGCATGATGTCCCTATATCCAAATGGGAATTTATTTCTATGGATTTTGTTTTGGGATTGTCACTCACATCGCATAGACACAATTCCACTCTTGTGATAGTTGATAAGTTGACCAAGAGTGCTCATTTTATTCTAGTTAGAGACACTTACAATGTCACTGATGTGGCACGCATGTTTTTAAGTGAGGTCATTTGTTTTCACGTGTTACCCAAGAAGATCATTATAGATAGGGACTCTGGATTCAATTCTAGGTTTTGGACCAGTTTCCAGTCAACGTTGGGGACTAATTTGAACTTAATCACATCTTATCATCATGAAACAGATGGGAAAATTGAGACAATAAATCAGGTTTTGGAAGACATGCTTAGGATGTATTTTATGGATAATCAAACCCATTGGGTTAGCTACCTACCTTTGGTAGAGTTCGCCTACAATAACAATTTTCATAGATCCATTGGAATGCCACCCTACAAAGCTATATATGGAAGGCCATGCAGAACACCGTTAAGTTGGGAAAGGTTAGAAGACCGAGTGACAATTGGGCAAGAATTCATTCAAGAGATGGAGGAAAAGGTGACTCAGATTAGGCAGAGACTAAAGCAAGCACAGGATAGACAAAAAATTTATGTTGATGCACATAGGACTGAACAAAGTTATAAAGTGGGAGACCAAGTTTGCATTCGTATTAGGCCTAATAAGAGTACCATTTTGTTTGGGAAGGGGACAAAGCTTTTTCCTCAATTTATAGAACCGTTCAAAATCACAAAATTGGACCTGTTTCCTATCGTCTCTTGTTGCAACCCCACTTGCATAAAACTCATAATGTTTTTCATGTATCTATTCTACTTCATTATGGTTTTGACGAATATCATAAACTGATTGGAAGGAATTGCAGGTATTGGACGTGGGAACCCTCACGGTAGAACCGTTATGGATATTAGACCGTAGGTTTCGATGACTCAGGAACCGTCTGCTAGACCAACTTAAGGTCCAGTGGGACAAGTATAGCACAGGGTCTTCTACTTGGGAGGATGTCAAGACCTTACCATGAGATCGTCACTCACTTTTTGGACCACCTAGAAAATATGTTTCTCAAAGGTTGGGTGTATGTAATGCCACCTTTTGACGTAGACAACTAGGATTACCTAAGTCCTAATGACCTTTATTTTCTATTCACTATGAAACTATTAATGATACACATGAACGTTTAAGACGTATGAGCCTATGTGAATGTCAATTCTATGAATGTTTAACTTTATTTGAATGATGATGGATATTATATAATCTATTATGTGAATGTCAATTCTATGAATGTTTAACATTATTTGAATTATGGGGATATTATGTGATCTATTTCTAACTTGAAAATTTAAACATTTAAATTTGTTGGTACATGGATACGAAATTGAGATTATGGTTGAATGCATTTACATGGTGATAATGCATAGATATGTATGAGTTTGTGTTATAGACTAATCTATAGGTGAATGGGATATGAAATAGCCAAAGGATAATGATATTAAAAGTGGATGTTGTGAACACTGACCGAGAAACAATATGGTATGAATATTTGTATGTGAAATTATGTTGGTTCAAATGCTTTTCTATAATATATGGACTAGTCCAGGTTTTTCAGGTGGTGAGACTTCCTAAAACTGAACACATGATGACAAACTTCCCAGCAACATAGTGCCACTGTATGTTCTATGGTAGGGTGCGTACCCTAGTCCTATTAGGAGGGGTGGAGGCATTTCCCACCGTGTATCCTCGAAAACCTTGAGTCATGGGAGGGTGGTGTTAGTTCATGGTCCCCTAGACGTGTGATAATGATTGTCAGTTACCTGTTGGGGAATCTTGGTCAACAAAGTTTACACTTCCTCTTACGGGTTCTATTTGGAGTTAGGTCAATATATTTGACACTCCAAGATAGTCCAGCAGAAGAAGGATAGGGATGGAATTTAGAAGTAATTTAGGGAGGAAGGATGAATATAAATAGTTGAGAGGGTGTGGGGATTTTGCCTTATAGTACAATTTATTTTTCCCCCTTTTTGAAAAGAAAATTTGTATATATGTATATTTATAATTTCTTAACTGAACTACAATTATATAAATGAACATTGTTGTGCTAAATTATTGTAATTGAGGGATTTTACAACCGTTTTAATTGGTTTACTATCTTTTATGAAATGAACGGTCTTGTTGATTGGATTGGAAGCATACAAGAATTACTATACGTGTGATAATTATTGTCATTAGTACAAGCACAAGTCTTGTATGTGCTAGCTACACATGAATTCCTTTCACATTTACACTAGTATGTATTAGTGTTTTTTTTCTTTTTCTTTACTGATGATGTTGTTTATTTCATGTCGAAGTATGCACCATGTGTCATTACCCTTCTATTGTAAATTACTCTAACTTTAGGATGAAGTTCCTTGAAGGGTGGGTGTATGTAACAACCCTAATTAACCATTTAATTATCATGATTGATAAATATTAATTTAATTAATTATTAAAATAAATTTATGGAGTCTTTATTATAATATTATTAAAATTGGTTGTTGATGTAATTAATGGGAGGGATAAGGTGGTTGAGGAATTAATGGGGGATAAGGTGGTTGGAGAATTGAAGGAGGGAGGAGAATAAGGGAAAGGAGACATAACATAGGAAGACAAATTTTAGTTTTTGCAAAGGAAAATTTGGGAGGAAGAAGGAGGGAGAAAGTATGAAAAAAGGAGTTTTAGTGAACAATTTGGCTTGAGGACTCTTATAGGGACACAATTGTTGCTTGTAATTTTGGGCTCGGGGGCCAGGAACCTGCAAGGATTCTTTGATATAGGGAGCTAGAGAGGTTGTTCCTAGTTTGTTGGGAGGTTTATACTCATTCTGGGTAGGATCAACATCATCAACCACGAAAGGGCTAAATCAACTAAGCTTCAAGTTGAGCTTTAGATTGAGTTAAATACCTTATGAATTTTTTGCTATCATTATATTGTTGTTAATTATTATGTTTTTAGTATGTTGTTGTTTCTAGATTGTTAATTATTATGCTATTAGTATGTTTTTGTTGCTAAACTGTCAATTATTATGTTGGTAGAAAAATATCAAGAAAGGAAATTCTAAACTAAGTAGCAGTAATTATAGAAGTAGATTAGAAAGTATTTATGTATTTATTTATTTTTCCTAGGATGTGTAATTCATTCCTTAAACATATGGAGAAAGAGGGGCCTAGCATAAGGATCTAGCACATTTTCTTCTAATGCTTCAAAAAGGGCTAGGAAAGAGCCTATGGGTTTGGCAGAACCTGCAAATTGATTTGGGTTCTAGTAGGGGCCCGAAGAGTCGATTCGACTCAATTGATTGAACAATCCTAGATTATGAGGTCACGCAACATAGAGCAGAGAGTGGGGAGCTGCATCATGTTGTATCAGAGCCTAAGAAAAGTTTATGTCTGATACCATCAAGTGGTGTCAGAAGCTAAAATTTCTCCTTCAAACAACATGTGAAGGAGGAGGCAAAGTGTTCATGCTTTGTGTGAGTGATCATTTGCAAGTGTGTAGCAGTCAATAGACATCTAGGCGGGTTGTAGGAGAAGTGAGAGGCGCTATCATTTTCATGGTAGCGAACAAAATTTCGAGGAGGGAAGGTAAAGGAAGAAAATGGATATTGACGGCCATAAGCGTGGTCTAAGAGAATATCGCCAACATATGCATAAGGCAAAGATGGATAAAGAGCTCGAGGAGATCAGAGAAGAGATCAACAAGATAACATTGAATATGAAACAAGAATCCTAGGTACATTAGACATATGAATGGCCTTTGAAGAGAAGAGTGAAATGTCTTGTCCAGAGGTGGTTGTCCCAAAGGAATCAACAAGTAGTGAGGAGGTGGTTGAGGGGAGTTGAAACCCTCAGTGACATAGAGGAGACGGTTTGCATCTGTGAACTGAAATTTGAAAAAAAACTCAGTGAGGAGGAAGAGAGATCATTTGGTGATATCATGAACTTCCAGGAGGGTAGAGATGAAATTTCAAATTGTGAGGTGGGAAATGAAGAGAGATTGGTTGATGTCATAGAATTACAGTAGGGCAGAGGAGAGATCCTTAGATTTCAAGGTGGGTAAGGGAGATGAGGTGAGGTTATATGAAAGTCTTAGCAGATGCGATAAGTAAGGGGTTCTTATGGAGGAGTATCATAGGTGTGTTATGATCATTGGGGGAATTCATATATTACTTTCAGGCATCAAGGCAAAGGCTAGAATGTCTATTGAAAATGCAACAAAATGAAAAC
>JASDQU010241932.1:60397-91890 GCA_032191745.1 Picea mariana
AGGAACAAAGGGACAGAGACCTCTCAGGCATGATAAGTTGAAGCTCATATGAAACATAGTTTTTGAACACTCTATGGAAGAGCTCTCCAAGTGTGCATTAAGAAGATGCAAGGAGTGCATCAATGAACCTGAAAGAGTTCAAAATTCAGAAGGAATACAAGTGCAAGGGGTGCATCATGCCAAAACTCGATTACAAAGAGTGGAGAGAGGTGAACTTGTTGCAAGCTCAAAATATTAGGAGACACATCAAAAAATTTGTGTGGTGTGAATGTACTCCAAGTTGAGAAGCTCATAATATTGAAAAGTGTGCTAGGAAGGAACCAAAAATCCTTTGAAGGAAAGTTGAGGGCAGAGACCCTTAGGAGACTCAACAATTTGAAAGCTTAGGAGGAGAAGTGCAAAGTTGCAGGTAGAGGAAAGTGTGTTCCAGGGCAAGGTCAAATCCCATTGACAACAACTCAGGAGGAAAAGCAAAGTCCAGAACCAAATAGTCGGGCTTGCAAGAGAAGGTTCAATGGATGCAACCTTTGAATACCTACAAATTATTCCAATTCGAGAGAACTAAGAAGCTTAGGAGGAGGAGAAAAAATAGTTGTTGGATCAACTGCAAGGAGAAGATCTGGGTCGTCGAATCCCACATACAAACACTAGGAGGAGCCAACCAAGGAGATGGATAGATCTCAACCATTGGATCTGAGCATGAAGGATCGACACCTGTTAGATCCAGGTAAGGTGCACAAAACTTAATTCCCTTTGAAAGTGCACATGAGAGTGAACTCGTCGAAGTGTCAAATTGGATCAAGACTGTCCATCATCCAAAGGGATAGGTGGTGTAAGATCTGAAACTTTGGAGAAATAACACTCTAGGAGTTTTCATTTGAGCATAGTGTAAAATCATCAAAGCTTCGAAGCCTGGAGAATATCTTGGTCATTGATCATCAGGAGACATGTGGCAATAGATCTAAGACTCCAAAGGAATTTCACTCTGGGAGATCTCAAATGTGGTGGTTGAAGAATCATTGAAGTCCCAAAGTGGTGAAGTAAATATGGACCATTGGATCTAGAAGGTTATGTGGTGGAGATCTGTGTACTTCTAAGAAGAGCACTTCGGGGAAAATCTTGTGTGGAGTTTGCAGAAATACCGAATCCTGAAGTGGCAGAGTAGATCGTAGTTTTTGATCGCTAGGAGGCACATGGCATCATATTGTGGACTTTGAAATGAAGCACTCAGTGACAAAGGGGGTGCGAAAGGCAAACAAACTCCCAAAGTCATAGGGAGCTGGAGGAGATCTGAGCCATGCGTTGAAAAGGACACATGTCAATGGATCATGGAATTAGGAACAATCATACTCCAGAATATCCAAGGTGTGGAGGTATAAATAAATCCTGAAGGATGAATTGCCAAAGTCAATCGTAGTCGTCGATCTAAGAAGGAAATGCGTCATCAGATCGTGGAATACAGAAGTGTGCTCTATGGAGGAAAATATGAGGAGGAAGTGGAGTCATTGAATAGAAGTTTTCTAATGCTCCATAGGTAAGAAGCTAATCTCAGCCATCTATTGTTTGAACATGTGGCGTCAGGTATGTCACTTCGAAGGTCATACACTCCAAAGGAAAGTGGAATTGGGTGGAGTGAAAACTTCCAAAGGCCATAGAATTGGAGTCCATCCAAGCCATCCAACGGAAGTGGACAGGTGTCAACAGATCACATACTCCAGAGGTTTGTCACTCTTGAGGGATCGCGTAGTGGTTTTTCATAATTCGTCAAAGTGTTAGAGCCTAAATTTGTTGTGGGATGCTGATCATATAAGGAGAGCATGGAATGTTTATTATCAAGGGGACATGTGGAGGATGGAGGTTTACTATGTTAGAAATCCACTTGAGAGGTTCGATACTCTAGGAGAAAGAGAAGCAGTGGAGCGTTGATTAGAAGTCACCCAAAGTGGAACAAAGGGCTCATCTCGACCATTGATCAAGGCGAGCACGTGGCACTCGATCTGTAGCTCTGGGTAAAATTCACTTTAGGGGAAAAAGGTGTTGAAATTTTTGGAACTCCCAAAGTCAAAGTTCCGAGCTAGACCATGGTCATTGGTTGTCAGAGAAGCATGGGCCATAGATTTCGGCCTGGGTGATTTAGCGGGTTCAGAGTTTGGGAATTTGGAATCAGATGCACTCGAAACCCCCGAAACTCGAAGTCGTGAAGGAATTTATCCCTAGTTCATAGCCCAAGGTCATATGGAGAAAGAGGCACCTAGCATAAGGAGTTAGCGCATCTTCTTATAATTCTTCAAAAGGAGCCAGGAACGAGCCCACGGGTTTGGAATAACCAAGACATTGAAGAAATGGGGACCTATGTAAATTGATTTGGGTTCTAGCATGGGCCCGAAGAGTCAATTTGACTCAAGTGATTGAATGATCCTAGACTGGGAGGTCGCACAGCCCCAAGGAGATAGTGGGGAGCTGCATCAAAGAAATTCATCTTCCTCCTAGTATTAATTTTCCCATTGACCATTTTGTTTCCTTGAAATATTAGACTTTCTTGGTCTATCTCATTTGAAAAATTACCGTATTTCTCATAACCCTTCATTTTTGTTCAGGCCTACTAAGATACCATCACACATGCTCAAATTCAAAGGAAGGTCTATAGAAGACCCCTCCATGCACATAATAACATATCACTTGTGGTGTTCATCAAATTACTTAATGGATTATAGTGTAAGGTTGTTTCTTCTCTATAAATCCTTGACCGAAAGTGCCTCCAAATGGTATATTGAATAACAAGGTGCTTCATTTAAAATTTCCAGTGACTTGGTGATGGCATTTCTAATGCATTACCAATTTCCCATCCGATATGAGATAGAAGGAAATTCTTGAAATCATTACATCAATATACTTCCATTCATATTTTTGGTCATATACATCAGTGGATACAAAGACATAGGATGATCGAAGCACATATTCCAAAAAAACTTCTAATGGAATGGTTTATAAAGTCCATACTAATAGCCATTTTCAAGGATGTAGCTATGGTAGAGGTGGATAGAAAAGAGAAAGACATTATGTATGCATCACACTTAGATTTTATTTACTTTTAGTTAGACACTCTCTATGATATTATCTCACATTCTCCTAGCCCATTGACAGATCCCAAAAACCAACCCCAGGACCCCATGCCAATGATGGGGTGGGTTTTGTATCCCATTGTACTATGGGATAGTTATCTAATTATATGGATCACATATCCATTTTTTCACACTCGTCGAATATTATTTCTAATTATCAAAATACCAAGGTCCTCGCTCAGAGCTCCCAGGTGAATTTGGTGCAATCTAGGAAACCAAATATTCCTCAACAGCCTATAGGAGAGAATAAGAGGAATACAAAGAATAATTCCAACACTAAGAAAGGGAACACTCTCACACAAAAACATCAATGTGGGGGCAGAAAAAAGAAAAATAGGAGTTAGTTCCCCTACATAATTTGTGGAGAGGACCATCCCACTCATCAGTTTCCTCTGAAGGATGAAGTCCATCAACTTTTGGCTTAGTAAAGGGTTGTTTAGTAGCTTATTTTCCTAACTCATTGTTTACCCCATCAACCTCCACACATGGTTGCAAAAAATTCTGCCCTTTGACAAGCGGCCATGACAAGTACCCCTCATTATGAGGGATCATCCCCGAGTGCTTCAATTTTCATGTGTCACCAAATGGTTAATTTGTATACTCGAGAAAAGAACCATAATAATTCTTAGCGTACTTATGTTGTTCAAGAGCCAGTATATTATTCTCATTTTGGTGGCCTTCTTCAGATAGAGAATCCATATTTTGACACACCACTTCACCCCCCAAAGGTTATTCTTCGATGAATGACACATAACTGTAACACCCTATTTCCCCCAATTTGTAATTAATCATAAAATAGGAATTACCATGCTAATGCGTGAGGACAATGTAAATGTATTATTGTTTGAAATGCCAGTAATTGACTGTGGGGGTGAAGCCTTGAAAGTATTGGGCATGATATCACTAGGGGAGAGAAATTAGTGAATGTGGCAAGGACCGGTGGTTGAAATACCAACCACCCGCATGAATGGGAGCATGGTATAGCTGCAAGAAGTCATCCTAAAGTACTGTAGGGTCTGACAGACTAGGTGGACTTGAGATTCCTTCTGACAAAAGGAAGGTGACAATTATACACACAAAGGCAGCAAGAGAGGAGAGACACCAAACACCAGACAAGAATGGGAATTCACAAGGGAGAGACATGAAGCTATCCAGCGAATCATGAATAGAAGGTCGTGATCTTGATGCTAAAGAGCATCTAAGAAACCTCACCGAGGCCATAACCAAGTGAGAAAGCTCCAAGTTGCAGAAAATAGGACCCGAACAAAAGCTAAAATAGAGAGAGAGAACCTTTGAGAACTGTGAGAATTCCCTGGTGATATCATGGATTGGCACGGGGGTGGGTAGAGTGCTAAAAATGATTGCCTCTAAGCCTCTGGTCGAATGGAAGGATGAACACCCACAGTTAGTTGGTTAGCGAAAACCTGTAATAGATAAGTGAATTCTTACCTTTTGTAATTTAGTTGTAAGGGTGTATGAATTGGTATGTTGTTCTTGCTTTCAGGAATGTGAATGAATGCTTAATGGATATACTATATCCCTTCTATTTTTTGTTGAGCCGTATAATTTGGCAAGAAATCAATTATAGGGTTCGTACATGAGTTGTTCCCATAAATTATGGAGTTTTGTAGTGTCTTAAGCTAGAGCCACAAACTGTGAGCTCATCGATCATAGGCGTAGTTGCATGTATGATGGTTTACTCGCCTAGTTGTCCTGATTCCCTTGGAGGATGGAGTCTGTTAAGTTAATGAGAGGTAGTGCCAATTATGCACAGACCCTCTTTGATCAAATAGAACCCCAGAACCCCTTGATGCAGGAGCGCAATAGTTGTGTTGAAGACTCTTCTAAGAGTCAAGTCCAGGAGAAAGAGCACAATGCTTTCAAGTCCTTCATAGTTGACAAAGTTCAAGAAGGATAACGAGTTTCAAATACCGAAAGAGAGTACCCTTTCGTTTGCTATATGAATGGACAAGATCCTTTTGTAGGATCTGAGATCTATCATGACCTCTATATTGGAGGAAGGAATGTAGGCATTAATGCCTTGGCCCCGTTTGGCCTTTGCAAATAGCGAAGGAATCGGGACCGTAGATCCCAACATCCCGGGAAGTTACCTAGACTGTCCATTTGTAGAGGACACGTGGCTATCGATCAGTGTTTTGGCACCCGGGAAGCCCAAGGGCAAGACCCCTTGTCTTCGCAAGTCACAAAAACCCGGTATGAAAAACCCCGAATCAGTATAGAGTGAATAGGTTTCTGCGTTTTGGCACCCGGGAATCCCAAGGGGAAGATCCCTCATTTTCACAAGTCACAAAATACTGGTGCTTGAAACACCTACATGCTCTGTGGTAGAAAGGAGGAGTCTCGAAAGGGTTTGGACCGTCCATTGGAGGAGACGCGTGGTGAGAGGCCCAAGTTCGGGGAAAACTCCAAAAGAATCTGGACCGTTGGATCCAAACCACCGGGGATCGTTGGATCTCATAAAAGAACCCGAGTATCGGAATACAGGGTTTGTAGAGAGAAGGGGACGACAGTTTGTTATTCTTTTAAGTCATAAAAGTTGATGGCTCGGGCGGACAGGTGGCACATCCCAGATGTAGGAGCCACGTGGATGACAAGTGTTACATCCCAGCACAAGGGTCACGTGGAGGTGACAGGTGGTGTGTTCTCGTCACAAGGAAGGATTCAACACCCTGTTGACCTATATCGTGTTTCAGGGTTCGACATTCCAAAAGGTAAGGAACACTTGCAACGGGAATTGCGAAGTCGTGAAACCTGAAAGAGATAGGCATTGAGAATTGCTTCTAGCTGGAGGTCACATGACACTGAGACAAGGGTGGAGCCAAGTACCTTATCCCATTTCAGATTTCATGGTTTTAAGAGTCGAGAAACTAGACTCTCTTGCTTTACGAATGCCTGGTTACCGAAATCTCGATACAGCCAGGACCATTGGAGCAGGGGGAGACTCGCAACCGTCGATCTCTGGTGAGATTTTGGGTTTTGGGGTTTATAGAGTCGAAAGACTTGATGCACCTATATCGTTGAGTCACTAAATGTGAAAAGGCACCTAGTTTGTTTGGCCTGTGGTCGTAACCAATGATCACATGGAGGTGGACAAGGGAAGAGATAACCTGTGCTAGGCCCCCATAGGACTTCAGGAATTCTGTCCCTCGAGAAAAAGGAGAAAAATATATTATGCTGTAGTGGGTATGTGACAAATTGATATCAGAGCATGGTTACAACACTTGGCCTACTTCGGCTCATGTACAAGCTGTGTAAGGAGATATTGTTATCTACATTTTCTCTTTAATAAGAAGGATCGCAGAATGAAACTGTAATTTGGAAATTTCTTTAACCCCTCTGTTAAAATTGTAATTACTCTTATAGGAGTAAGGATGCACTGATCAATATTACTGATAAGACCTGAGTGTGAATAATAGAGGTGGAATAAATTGTGATATGGAGTGGCACGAGCCAGAAAAGGGACATGAAGTGTGACAATGGCTACCTACTAAAGAAGGTAGAGTCTCTTGCAATTGAGATGGCTGGTTGGGTAAGAATTGAGATCCACATGAAGAACTCCTTCATGATTTGAGAAATCTCGTAAGGACTAGTAGGATCCTTAGAAAGTTGTAATTACTGCATTATTAAAAGACTAAAACCTAAGCATATAACTCCTCATAGTTGAGAGGACTGATGAAAATATGTAGGGTTAGATTACCTGACCTATAATGGTTAGGATCGACAACAAGAATAATCTTTTTGAGAAAGATTAAGAGGAGTCCTTTGGGACTATTTCTAATTCCCAAGAGTGACCCTTGTTGGTTGTTCCCATAAATAAAGGGTAACATCCATATGAGTTATGACTATGAGATTAGTTCTGTAAGTAAATTGAAAGCTTAGAAGAGATAGCGGGGAAATTTGGTATGCCGAACATGCATATAGACTCAAGCTTGTGTTAAAGTTTGAAAACTATAGAGGTTGAGTGCGAAGTATACCAGGGGGAATAGTGGTTTTAAATCTTGAAGAGGAAACCCATAGAAATTTTTTTCTAATTTTCGAAGAGTTGAAGAGTTCAAAGGTGAAGCGCAAAAAACTAAAATTCAAAAAAAAAAAAAAAAAAAGTATGGAGGATTGAGCTGGAGAAATCTTTCAGAAAAGAGTTTTGAAGATTGGATAGGATCAAGAGTCAAGATCCATTTAGAAAGAACTGAAAATCTTTGAGTTTTTAGATCTCAGAGAAGTAGCGCATTGGTTAGTTGCGAGGAGATACTGAAATTTCGCAAAACCAATGGGCTTGGAAGAAGCGGTGAGAAATTTGTGAAATGATCATAGTCGTTGATCAAGAAGCGATCTGGACCATTGATTGTCCAGAAGGGAATTTTGCAATTTTAGGGATTGGGAGAATGAAGGTGAAAGGTCTGTCGACTTTGTGACACACAAAATCACAAAATCCCGATACGCGAAACCCCAATGAGATATGAGTTGTCAGATCATAGAAGAATCGGGACTGTCAGATTGAGAACTCTGAAATTTCACGATTTCGGGGATCGAAGGATTCGAGGTTCTTCATAAAAAAAGTCCCAAAGTCATGAAACATGAAATCGTGACATAATCAAAACCGTTGGTTGGAGAGTCATTGGTGACCATTGATCTGATCTGAAATTTCAACATTTCGGGTATCGATATTCTGAATAAACAGTGGAATTCTCGAAGGGAGGAATACCGAACTTCCGTGAACCGTTATATCTAGTTGATCAATGGATAAGATAATGATGATAACCTATCATCACTCACAATATCAGGAAGAATAGTTTCTGTTAGATTGGAATCAACAAGATTCATTGATCTAGAGCTTTGAGGTTTCGTCTATTAGGAAAATAGAAGCATAGACTTTCGAAAGTTGCGCCAGGTAAATCACCGATTCAATCAAGGTTGTTGGTTAGCGGATGACATGAACCATAGATCTAGTGTAATTGGATCTTCAAGAGTCAGAGGTTTAGAAGACAACGGGCGGGGTTTTGAGGACTCACATGTCACGAAATCCTAACATCCAACCTTAGCCATTGGATCGAGACAGGCGGTGGGTCATTGATCTAACGCATACACATTTCAGGGATTTGAAATCGAGAGTTAAGGGGTGAGGATCCACCAGAACCCTGAAAGGTGGAAATCTAGGATTTGATCAGGACCATTGATTTCCAGAGAGATCTGGACCATGGGATCCAGGTTTCCGGACCCTTGTGAATTAGAAGTTTTGGGAAATGGTGGAGCATTGTCTGTGGATTCGCCGAAGCATGGGATCCCAATGCGTGTCTGGGAGTTGACCCCAGGTTCCGAGTGAAGGGTCATGTGAATAAAAGAGCTGAGAAAACATTATATTCGGTCTTTTAGGTTTTCAAATTTTGGGGATCAAAGAGCCATAGTTCCTTGCAACATGAATCCCAAAATTGCAAAATGTGAAGTGCCTTTTTGTTCGGATCGTGGTTACCACCGTTGGTCGCGTGAGGAGAAGGCCTGAGCTAGTATGATGAATATGCATGAGTTGAATGAAGTGTGAAGCTTCATAATAGGAAGCCTGATGTTAATACCGGTAAGCTATGAATGATATAAAATGTGCAAGTAATGCACACGTATGATGTAAGAATATAGGTATACTAGAGGCCCAATATGATTTCTCTGATGAGTGAAACGTGAAGCAAGTATTACTCTTGTCTAGATTAAATGAATACTATGTAGGCATACATGACTCCATTCTGGGGAGTTATGAAAGTTATGTTCCAAATAATAGCCTAAGGGGAATGTATTCCATTTCCTCAGGAAGTACCAATATAATTAGATGAAAGGGTAAATGAGCAAAGATGCTCTCTTGTCATAATAAGAGACAAATTATTACACCTCTGAGCATCACATGAGAAGGATTGTGAATGAATATGAATTGACTGATCTTAACAGTAAAGACGCATGCTTATATTCCTTAAGGGGAATATTTAGTAAAAATCTAAAGCTAACTCAAGGTTGAGGCCATCACAAATAGTGATGGATATGCAACAAGGAAGTTTCATGTCGAAGGAGTACTCAGTGAAGGAACTGTGTAAGGACTTTGTCAGAAGAATAGAGTCACAACCCTAATAATTGTTGAAGGTTGGACAATGGGCTGCAAGGCCTGTCCATATATAAGAATCCTGGATTACATTTTGAAAGAATCATGTAATTAACAGAAGACTAACAACTGAATATTGACCATTATGATAACTGAATGGGAGTGTGTAGGATGCACATGTTCATGATTCATTATGAGAGAAAAGTTGCTATTAAATCATGTTGCAGTATCCCAAAATGGGCTACGGTGAGGACTAACCAAGGCTGCTCAGAAAAAGAGCATTTGTGGAAACCGGTATAGTTGGTAAGAGGCAAGTAAACCCCCTGAGTATGATTAAATGGATAAATGAGTACATTTAACTGATAAGGCTTGGTTGAAGCTATGAGTAAGAAAAGGTAGTGATACCTTAGAGATAACTCGACTGGGCTGAAAAGCCCCAGGCGATGTAGAAAGAATTTGAAGAAGAGGAGAGCCCTCGATTCTTTCCTTTTTGTGCATTATGTTTTCTATGGGATGAGAAAGCCAGTACATGGATGAACGGAAATGTTTTGACACCATAGTAATGATGGTAGTAATGCTATGAAAATGATTGAGAACTGTTGTGTTGCACTCATGAAAACATTAAGGAAAATGTGATGAAGTACATAGATATATGTCGAGACATGTCTGAAAATATTTTATTAATTTAATTTTATGGTAATTGCATTTTAATTTACATGACGACTAATGTTATTATGGTGTATGTCATGTGTAGAAAGAAACAATATTGGAACCTTCGAGAAAGATAGTTGCCAATAATGAGCAACCTCAATCAAAGGATGACTATGAGAAGGTTCTTGTGGAACAATTATTGAAGGGACTTTACAAGTCCCCATGGAGCACCACTGATGGGATAATATCAGAGAGTAATTTCTAGCATCCAAGAACTGGTATAAAGATATGTGTGCCTATGTGGCACAAGGTATGAAGGAATTTGGTAGGAACCCCTTCTAAAATATTTTATTGTCTTAGTGTTATGCATGAATTTTGAAAGGTAGTGGTATGCCTTGGATACCCATGTAAGGTATGACTCAGGAAGGAGAAATAGAATGATGGAGGTATGAACCTCTAGTAGTAAACATTGTTTGTAACCCTTGGAAGAATTCATGAACCGATATGTCATGAATGCATGGACAATAAAGGAATGAGTAAAGGCATTCATGTGAAACTTTTGAGTTCATGTGTATTGATTTGGGATCGTGATGGACCTATAGCAGGAAGTATGGTCCTACTGTAAGAATGAAATAAAAATGAATAAACCATATGGGGAAAAGGTTGGTTAAATTCCAACACCCCATGGCCAAGAACCGGTCATAAAGTGTGGCAAACTTGAATAACAATGCAAGAGTGCATTGGGTATGAATGTGGCCATGGATAGTGGCACATTTGTTAAAACCCTTGGAAATGTCAAATTACATTTTGAATATATATATATATGTGTGTGTGTGTGTGTACATGGAAAATCTAACAATTTGTTTGGCTGATTGAAGAATGAATTGCAGGAAGCAGAGGGTCATGGATATGGTAGTAAGGTAATCCCATGGGAAAGACTGATTGTTTGTTAAGCCAAATTGCAAGGGATGGTATTTCCTTTTGAGAAAGTGAATTTGATTTGTAGTATGCACCATTCTAAAATTGTTGTGATGATGTTGTAAAGGTGAAATAAAATGTATGTGCATGAGAAATAACAATTTGATTAGCTGAGGAATATTGCAAGAAGAATAAGTCTTGGATATGGAAATGTTGTAAGCCCATAAGGAAGACCGATTTCTTGCTGAGATAAAATGTTATGGGAAGGAAAGTCCCATAATTATGAATCTGGTTCCTGTGCAGAACAAATATGAAAACAAATTGTGGAATAGGAAATTTGTAGGTGATAGATTTTCAATAGAATTCTAAAAGTTAGAATTTATAATGATGTCTCACGAACCTTGTGTACCTATGATACAGGTGAGAAGAAAAGATTTCTCCTGGAAGGACAGATGAACGACGTCACAGCTAAAAATGATGAACATGGCTACTGTTGAGCCATGAGAACCCTGTGATAAGTCATGATCGTTGGACATACATTGTGTTGAGGTAACACAAGCCAAAGGGATGCCTTGGCAAAGCATGTTTGAGGGACACCTCGACTGTAAGACTCGATAGAGTCTCTAAAATCTTCCTGTGCGAGAAAACCTCGGCAGGGCAAGATGGATCGCTCGAGGGACTGTATAATAGTGAAGGGGATGCTTGAGCCTGGGCCTAGAGGGTGAGTGACCGCAGGGAAGAGGAGACCTTAATAATTCTTGTAAACTATTGGGATCATGCACACAGTGGGTAGTTTCCCGTGTGGAAAAACCTTGGAAAGGAAGATGAAACCATGATAGTTGTTGTGAGCTATTGAATTGAAATCATGCACCCAATGGGTTCTTCAAGGAAAGTGATGAACATGGATAATAAAACTACCATGTGGATATAGATCCACAAATTTGGATAAGTACTTTGCTAGAATATGAAATTTTACTTTTGAATTTTGAACAACAATAAGAAGTTTTCGCACAAAATTGTGGTTAATATGCTTGTGTCCAAGAATTATTGAATGTAGATGACGAAGACTCAGATCCTAAAAAATGACCTGACCGAGGATGAAGGTGAAGACTTATGAAGTGGTCGAATGAGGAAGGCATGACAGGTGTTTTGAGAAAGAACATCGAGGACGGTGTTCCTTTAAGGGGGAGGGAATTGTAACACCCTGTTTCCCCCAATTTGTAATTAATCATAAAATAGGAATTACCATGCTAATGCATGAGGACAATGTAAATGTATTATTGTTTTAGTTTCTAATAACTGACTGTGGGGTTGAAGCCTTGAAAGTACTGGCCATGATATTACTAGGGGAGAGAAATCAGTTAATGAGGCAAGGACCAGTGGTTGAACTACCAAACACGCCCATGAATGGGAGAATGGTCTAGCTACAGGAATTCATCCTAAAGTACCGTAGGTTCTGACAGACTAGGAAGACCTGAGCTTCCTTCGGACAGAAGGAAGGTGAAAATTATACACACAGAGGCAGCAAGAGAGGAGAGACACCAGACACCAGATGAGAACGAGATCTCACAAGGGAGAGGCGTGAATCTCTCCAGTGAATCACGAATAGAAGGCCATGATATTGATGGAAAAGAGAATCTAGAAAACCTCGTTGAGGCCACAACTGAGTGAGGAAGATCCAAGTTGCAAAAAATAGGACCCGAACAGAAGCTGAAACAAAGAGAGAGAACCCTCGAGAACTGTGAGAATTCCCTAGTGATATCATGGCTTGGCACGGCGGTGGCCAGAGTGCTAAGAATGAATGCCTCTGAGCCTATGGTTAGGTGGAAGGATGAACACCCACAATCATTTGGTTGACGGCAACCTGTAATAGATAAGTGAATTCTAACCCTGTGTAATTTATTTGTAACAATGTATGAATTGGTATGTTGTGCTTGCTTTCAAAAATGTGAATGAATGCTTAATGGATATATTGTATCCCTCCTATTTTCTGCTGAGTCATATAATTTGTAAAGAAAGGAATTATAGGGTTCAGACATGACTTGTTCCCATAAATTCTAGAGTTCTGTAGTGTCTTAAGCTAGAGCCACGAACTATGAGCTCATCAATCTTAGGCATAGTTGCATGTATGATGGTTTACTCGCCTAGTCATCCTATGTTCCTTGGAGGAAAGAGTTCATTAAGTTCATGATAGGTAGTTTTGATTATGCACAAGCCCTCTGTGATCAAATAGAACCCCAAAACCCCTTGATGCAATAGCGCAATAGTTTTGCTGAAGACTCTTCTAAGAGTCAAGTCTAAGAGAAAGAGCACAACACTCTCAAGTCCTTCATAGTTGATGAAGTTCAGGAAGGATAGTGAGTTTTAAATACCAAAAGAGAGTACCCTTTCATTTTCTATATGAACAGATGAGATCCTTTTAGAGGATTTGAGGTTTTTCATGACCGCTATATTGGAGGAAGGAATCTAGGCATTAATGCCTAGACCCCTTTTGGCCTTCTTAAATAGTGAAGGAATCGGGACCGTAGATCCCAAGATCCAGGGGAGTTACCTGGACCATCCATTTGTATAAGACACATGACTCTCGGTCGACGTTTCGGCACCCGGGAAACCCAAGGGCAAGGCCCATTTTCTTCGCAAGTCATGAAATCCCGGTATGCAAAACCCCGAATCATTATAGAGTGAATAGGTTTCAGCGTTTCGACACCCGGAAAACACAAGAGATCCCTTGTTTTCGCAAGTCGGAAAATCCCGGTGCCTAAAACCCCGACGTGCACTGTGGTAGAAAGGAGGATTCCTGAAAGGGTCTGGACTATCCATCAAAGGAGAAGTGTGGTGACCGGCTCGAGTTCAGGGAAAAATCTGAAAGAATCTGGACCGTTGCATCCAAACCATCGGGGATCATTGGATCTCGTACAAGAACCCGTGTATAGAAATTCAGAGTTTGTAGAGAAAAGGGGACGAAAGTTCACTGTTCTCTTGAGTCTTGAAAGTCGACGGCTCGGGTGGATAGGTGGCACATCCCAGATGTAGGATCCATTTGCATGCCAAGTGTTACATCCCAAAACAAGGGTCACGTGGAGGTGATAGGTGGCATGTTATCATCACAGGGAAGAAGTCAACACCCTGTTGACCTATATCGTGTTTCAGGGTTTGGTATTCCAAAAGGTAAGGAACACTAGCAAAATGAATTGCGATGTCACGAAACCCGAAAGAGATAGGCGCTCAGACTTGCATCCTAGCCGGATGTCACATGACACTGAGACAAGGGTAGAGCCAAGTACCTTAGCCCATTTCAGATTTCAGGGTTTGAAGAGTCGAGAGAGTAGACTCTCCTGTTTTATGAACTCCCAGTTACCAAAATCTTGATATGACTAGGACTGCCGAAGTAGGGGGAGACTCACAGTCGTCAATCTCCTTGAAGGTGAGATTTCAAGTTTCGGGGTTTGCATAGTCGAAAGAATTGATGCGCCTATATTGCTAATTCGCAAAATGTGAAAAGGTGCCTAGTTTGTTTGGCCTATGTTCGTAACCAATGATCACATGGAGGTGGACAAGGGAGGATCTAGCATGCACTAGGCCCTCGCAGGACTTTGAGGATTTTGTCCCTCGAGAAAAAGGAAAAAATATATTATGTCGTAGTGGGTATGTGACAATAACCCAGATACATGGGTGTTGGGTTGTAAATATGTTCTAAAAACAACCTCTATGCATCAACTGAAGGTAGGAACTGGCACAAGCATTTTACTTGTTCCCTAAGTAGGTTCTTACCTTCTGTTTTCAATACCTCATCCTCTAAATATGCAACACCTGTAAAGGGAACAACAATTGTAAAAGGAACGCCAATTGTTCCATTCAAATGAACGACAATACTTTTAAAGGGAACATAAATCATGACAAGGGAACGATAGTATTTATGTTGAACTGAACTAATGTTGTATTAATTTCATTGTAGTACTTTCCCAACTATCTAATTTTTTGCCCGCACGGGTGTAGACGGATTGGCAAGTGCCGTGTAAATGGAAGAAAATTTGTAAACTGAAGTCTCATGTTCGATTCTCACCCAGATTTACTCATGCACCATTCTTGCGGGCTGGGTGGTTGCACCTGGGGTTATAGTGGTAGCTGACGGGGATCGACCCCGTGTCATGTGAGTACAAGAACCACCAGTTGTCGATTCCCCCAGTACAAAAATAAATAAAAAAACTATCTGATTTTTCAATTTGAGGTTCATAGACTTATGAAGCACACACAAAGTATATGCAGGATCGAAGCTAATTTAACCTAATCTAATGGTAACGCTACAAATGAAATTGAATCATTAATATAATGCAAGAAGCTGAAACACACGACTTGGAATTGAATTACTACAACACACGACTGATATGAAATTGCGTAAATGAAATTAATATAGAAATGGAAAATTGCATCAAAGGATAAAAAACATGTGAAGAACAACAAGACGACACATGTGAGCTCACACTAATAGTAAATAAATCTCAAATTACATCACAAGAATAAAATGACAGATCATGAAACAATAATGAAAGCATGAATCAAACTAAGAATCCTTTTTTCTTTCAAATCCTAATGACTACTAAATGACTACTCCCTTATGAAGAGAGATCGCTCTATTTTATACATGAGAGCCTTGAAGATAAGATAACCATGGCATAATTATAGATCCACTTTTCTCTCAACCAATTTCCCATTATTACAAAATATAATCCCTTCAAATCCTCACACATATCTCTCATATATCCTGGATAAGATATGTTATCCATTCCCCATGATCTTCTCCTTGAAATAGGCTTGAATGATCTCCTCATTTCTTGAAATGGTGGAGGAAGTATTGGAGAAGTCTTTTTGTATTAATTATTCACATATTCCTACACATTACAAAGCTCACACATTTTTGAGATATTTATGAAATCATGTCGATTTTCTAATATTTAATCACAAATTTCCTTTTAATACTAAAATGAATAAAGTGGAAAATAATAAGGTGAAACCGAAATATATTTATGAAAATGATATCATGAAAGGTTATTGGGGCAATGAAATGTGAAGAATGATGAAGGGAAAGGTGGATGAAAATATGACATTTCTGAGCCCCAACATACCCCCCAACTGAACTTGTTGCATGTTTGCATGCAATTGTGCATGGATGTTCTTAAGAAATTTTGGCATTTGAATTTTTGATTTGAGTGACAATAATGAATGTTTCTGGGATGTGATTTACATGAGTAAAAACTGACATTTTATTATGGTTGGTTCTTGTTGGAGAAATTTCTATTTTCGACACACTAGTTCAGTGGGAGTTAACTTACTAGTTCTATTTTTAACATCACTATTATGCATGCATCCATTGCTAAGGAAAGATAACTGCTTGATTGTTTTTATTAATTATGGAATGGTTTTCCATATATATGAGTGTATTCCACTCATTCATTGTATCATATTGATCATGATCTATGTGTCAATCATCAACTCATTGGAGTAGTGTGAATATATTTTCTCATTCTTCCATATTGAATCTCTCTTCCTTTTCTTGATAAGCTTTGTTTGTGCATGCTTTAGCTACATCTCCTTTGAAGGTTTCCATGAGACACTAACAAGATATCAGCGCTATGCTGCTTGGAGAAGGCCAGACAAGCCAAAGAATAATGAAAATTGGGGTTTTGGCAAGCTAAATATGTGGTCGTACCTTTCAACATTTATTCCTCCGAAAATATTACGTTTTGGAGGAAACGACCCGCGTAAAAAGTAAATCGCCCCATTTTGGAAGTGGTTTTCAACCATTTGGCAAAATTACTCATCGTTTTCTCCGAAAGTAATCCTCAATAGCATCTGTTGAAACTGATATGAATTTTCACTTAAAGTTCCATTTTTGTCGTGATTTCTTAATTTTTCACTTGCAGATTGAGAGTAAATTTTTAAGGGTACTTAGAAACAATTGGAGAGGTGGATATGAAAACTATATACATTCAAACTTGGTGGTAATCCTCACACCATACAATTATTTTGATTGGAATCCGAAGGTGACATTCCAACTCAAAAGAAAAGGACTATATAATTCAACGATGGCGAGAGAAACAAAACCTACATCAACAATTGAGAAAATGAGATGGGTGAACCTTAAGGATGAGGCCACATGACAAGTTCTTAAGTTAATATCCACTGATTTTTGGTTTCATGTTGTTTCATGCAAGACTACAAATGAGATCTGGACCACCTTGGAAGGACTCTTTGAAAAGCAGGATGAGATGTGAGGTCATATGCTTGAGGTAGACTTGAATACCTCAGACCCTAAAAGTTTTGGTAATATATAAGATTTTTTTACTAAATTTAAATATTTTCTATTAAGCTTGGATGAATGTGGTATTGATAAGTCTACACAAGAGAAACAACTTATTCTAACAATCTTGGCCAAGCTAGGACCAGAATACACTGTATATGTCTCCAATTTCCATTCTGGCATATGTCTTTTTGGAACAAATTGGAAAATGTCTAGGTTGGCTCAAATCATTGAGCCTCTTACAAAAGAGAAAACAAAACTCATACATATGGGCCTCATGAAATATCCCAAAGCACATGCACTCACCATGCATAATGGAAAAGGGTCATCCAAATAGAATGGGAAGGAGGGATATTCCAAACCCTTTAATGATTCTTCAGGTTCCAAAGACTCTTCAGAGTCGAAGAAGAAGAAGAAACAAAAGAAATGCACTTACTGCAATAAATTGAATCATGAAGAATGCACATGCATGAAGAAATAGATCGATCTTATGGCACATGCACTTCAACAGAACACCCTTAGAAACTTCATTCCAGAGGGAGTCAAGAAACAAAAAAAAGAATATCCTGCTCCTAAGAAAGGTAATCATCATGTTATGGTTGTAATTAATTCCTCATCTGATTCATGAATTATAGATTCGGGTACATCCCATCATATGGCAATGAAAGAGGAAGTTTTCTCTTCTTTGAGTCCATGCTCAAGACCCCCTATTCTCATGGGGGATGATACTCCAGTAGCAGTAGCAGGAGAAGGGAGAGTGGAACTCCACAATGCTATTTTTGAGAATGTTTTACATGTTCCAAAGATTTCTATGAATCTTCTCTCAATTTATCAGATCACTCAAAAAGGTAAAAAGGTTGAATTTACATCAGATTTAGTTTCAATAATTGACATGCATGACAATTCCATCATTGCAATTGGTGAGGTGGATCACAAGTCAAAGTTGTATAAATTCACTAATTTTTTTGACAATGACTCATCTATTCTACTTACACATATGGAGAGTACTTTGCATGCACCTCCAGTGCAACATGCATATACTCTTGTTCTTCCATCAGTTTCAAACATCAGAGATGATTCTATACACTCAGATTTTGTACATGGAAGTAAGTAGGTAGTACAGCTAGATAAGAAGCCAACACCGAAGCTTCACCAGATGCCCAAGAAGGCACATACCACATTTCAAGCAGTAGGAAACCATGGAGGGAATCCATCGGATTCGAGGATGACTCGATCTCAACAAGAGGATCCTTCTCATGTACTTTTATCTTCAGAACCTGCGATGCCCATTCATTGCTATATGGTTCAATATAATAATCCAAATAACTACAATAGGGTTGTGGGAAATCCATTATGGAAATCATTCATGGAGAAGGAGTATGACTCACTTCTAAAGAATCAGACATCACATCTGGTTCCACTTCCACTAGAAAGAAATATTTTCAGGTGCATATGGGTCCACAGGATCAAGAGGTATAAGGCCCGACAGGTTTCCAAAGGACTTCATCAGATCCATAAAGATTTATACATCTTCATGAAGACTTTCAATGAGAAGAAGTTTCAGACTTTGAGGGATCGTCTTGCAATGAATAACACATTTTCCTAGCAACTATCATTTTCTTCTTTTGATACATTATCTTTTGAGGGGGGGGTTTGTTCCCACGTGTTTTTCCCTCTTTCCTCACTTTTATTCAGTGTTCATTAGTTGCATTGTACATGAGTACCTAAAATGGCCTGGTACTCGTGACTCATTTTTTACTCCATAGTGATGTTCAGGGGGGGTGTTGAATAAATTTCTATTTTAGATAAACTAGTTCAGTGGAAGTTAACTGACTAGTTCCATTTTAGACTTTCTATTTTTACCATCACTATTATGCATGCATGCATTCCTAAGGAAAGCTAACTTCTTGATTTATTTTCTTAATTATGGAATGTTTTTCCCTATATATGAGTGTTATCCACTCATTCATTGTATCATATTGCTCATGATCTATGTATCAATCATCGTCTCATTGGAGTAGTGTGAATATATTTTCTCATTCTTCCATATTGAATATCTTTTCCTTTTCTTGATAAGCTTTGTTTTTGCATGCTTTAGCTAGATCTCCTCTGTAGGTTTCCATGAAACACTAATAGTTCTTGTGTGACAACCATCAATATAAAGAATGTTGGTTCTTGTGTTAACAACATTCATTTCATTGTTTTTTCTCTTGTTGTTATGATAATAATTTACCCATATACTTTATTGGAAAAGATAAACTATCAATGTGCATAAGGAAACATCAACGGGAATAAGAAAGCCCTTTTTTATATTTGTGAATCATGCTAATATGTATATCAATTCTTATGAATCAAAGTGCAACAAAGTATCGTTGGAAAAGAAATGTTTGTAAATGGTAAATGAGACGAAAATGGAATGATGCTAGTGGAAAAATGGAGTGATGATAGCAAATATAGTACCCTAACCCCTAACTGATTTGGTTGCATGTTGACATGCAATGTGGCATGACTCATAGAAGTGAAAAGGAAAGGGAGTGTGGAGAGGTATTTTTCCAAATTATTCATTGCTAGCAGTTGAGGAATTACAAGATTAAAGTTTAGAAAATAACATACCTCCACTTATGCAAAATGTTGATGAAATGTGCAATAGGAATATGGCATATGCGACTGTTGGAGTATGTAATATGTCACTGTTGCAGAATCATGAAAATGTAACTATGAATGTTGAATCTACAACTGCTATAACTGTTGGATCAGAGAGTGTGAAGTGGAGGAACCTGAACTATTGTTGATGAATCATGGAAGAGAGGAAGTATGAAAGTGGAATTGTGGTACTCTTATATAGCTGAAAAATACTGCTGCAACTACTGATGGAGTCATGAAAAAGTGTATAGTCTTCACCTGCTGCTAAACCCAATGGTGCAATTCTAGTCATGTGAATGAATGTGYTGATGACAAGCATGAAGAGAAGTCATTGGATTACCAKCCATTGATGCATCTCGTTAATGAATGCGAGACAAGCTCACCATTGATATCAATGAGTGCCAAGGTACTCGAGTACAACTTGCAAAGTGTCAATGAATGAACTGATGTCRAGCCACTTGCAAKATTTAACAATCAAGGGACAATGATGTATTTCCATGATTTTMAACGAGAGAACTTGCCATTAAGGCATGCCAGCCTATAGGTACTCAAAATGGACTCTAGTCTATATCCTAGATAAGGTGTTGATGTTGATGGGGAAATACTTGTTGAAAGGTGGGCCATAAGGAATCCCACATCAGTCAACGCGAGTTCTGATAAAAATATTGGTAGGACTATAGGAAATATATCAATAGCAACAGTGTTTATGGCAATGCAATGTAGTCATGGAAAGGGAGATGGATGATTTTATTGAAAAGGCAAAATGAACTGAAAAAGATAAAGAGATGTATGTGAATCAGAAAGATAGGCATGTGTGAAGCCATGATAGATAAGGAAATGGAAGATGGGATTCAACATTGGGATGACAAAAGTTCTTCGAAGGAGAAAGACGAGGAAATAATTCATGATGCAAAATGGTTGTATGGATGGATTTTGTGTAACAAAAATCGTCATGATGTGTATAATGAGAATCTGCTCCTTCAAGCTTGCAACAAGCATGTTTTTCGGAAAAAAAAATTGTGATTCTTGAAAATCACTATGGCATGGAATGGGAACGTATTCATTCATGCAATTAAACTTAGTACTAATCTTGCAATCAAACTTAGTACTAATCTTGCAATCAAACTTGTGAGATCATCATAAAATAGAAAATGTGAGACTAAGTATGAATGCAGCAAATTAAAGAGATAAAATGTATTTTTGCACCTGTTGTTGTTGCGCGCTTATTTCATCGTTGATTGTTGCTTGAAATGACTTAAGAAAAACAAATCATCATAAGGCGTAAAAAAAAATGTTTGGGTATTATTCTTTTTAGGAAATGTTTGAGATCCATTTGCAATTTTGATTTTAGAATGTTTGATTTTTATAATTTGTTTTCAATTTTTTTTATTGGCAATATCTCTTGTATGCAATTGTACAGGGATCCAAATGTGCTCTTTGTGGACGCTTGCACATAAAGAGTTTATTGAAACACTTTTATCATCACGATTGGAGTAGATACCACTACCTATTCAACCACATACAACACGAAGTAAAACCAAAACTAAAACAAATAACAAGAACTTCTTTATCCATACATTTTTCATTTTCATAATAATTTTTTCTTTGTATGGTTTTATTTTATTTTATTTTTTTTCTTAATAAAACAAATGAAATGTTTTTTTTTATGGTTTTACAATTTTTATTTTATTTTTGTTTTACATATCAAAGGAAAATGCAAAAAGAAAAATAGAAATGATACTAACGGAAAAATGGAAAACAAAGCACCCAAAAAGTGCATTAAATCGTTGAAAATATGGCATACCGAGTGGTGTGGATGGGGTGGGGTTTGACCCCATAACATCCACCCATAAATTCAGATCTCTTAATCACTACGCCAAGTTATATTAATGTGATATTGCATTCAAATTTTTTTATTATTATTATTGTTTTTTTTGTACGCTGCTACAGGGGTGTATTTGCAGGGTGTAGCAACAAACGTCAAATATGATTTTCTCACAAAAAATGAACTGGGTTGAGCTGAAATTTTGCAGGTAGGTTAATTTGGTCCAAATGCTTCTACATGCCAAAAATCAGCAATACTCACATCAAGGTTTTTGAGAAAAATGAAAAATGGATGACGGTGACTAGATTGATTTTCTCAAAAATCGTGTACTAAGTTGGCCTAAACTTTAATGGGTTTTTTTATCATAACATAATTCACTTCCTTTCCAAAAATCATAAGAACCCAGATCCTAGTTTTCTGAGATATCTTCAGTTCAATTTCTGCATATTTTTGTTTCATATATTTTTTACAAATAAAACTAGAAATATTATTAGCATTTGAGACAAATCAAATTGAATAAAATTCTTTAGCAAATGGAGACAAATTAATTTTTAAAATTGAAGACAAAAAATTATTTAAACATTCTGTTCAAATCTTCAACAATACCAAAACATTCCTCAAAACATCTCATAGCCATTCCTTTCATCTCTACTTCGAGATCGCAACAAGGCACAGGAAGAGAGCATACGTATTTGAGAGAATACTTATTCGAAAAAAAAACAAGAACTGGAAAACAAAAGCATGGTTTTATTCGTTTACCCTACCTACTCTACGCTAATTATAAATTAGAGATTAGTTACGTGTAGTCAAACTTCCAGTGTAGCCATGCACGCAACAAAAATAAGAATATGTTATCTTTTAATTTCAGAAATGAGAATCGGGAATATGTATGGATGTGAGAAATTAATTGTTGAAACTGTAAATAAAAAAATAAAAAGAAAAACTAAATGAATCTAACCTCATACTCTCCTGAAACCATCATTCGATAAGGCTTTTGTAGGCACAATTTCCCTGCTTTAGATCATGCTGCAACTCCTTGTTGTCCTCCTCAACCCCCTACTCCCATAATTGTTCTTCATTAAATGTGTAGGATCCCTCGAATTTTGATGCCTCGTTCGTTGTTGGAGGAGTAATTAATCCTTCAACTATTGTCAAGATCTCATATTTATGAGAAGAGGAGATACCAGCCTTTGCAAGGATCTGAGTGAGTTGTTCCAAGATTAAATTCATTGTTAAACCTTCTTGTTAAAGAGATTCTTACAACACCCAAAACTGAAATCTAAATAAAAAAAAGTTAAATAAAAGCACTCTTATTGAAACAAAAAAAAATTACTCTTCATAGTTGTAGAAATCAAATGCTCTTGATAGTTGGTAGGGACATGAGGAGTCTCCACTCAAGTATCTTTTATGACCCTCTTACCAACACATGTAGATCACACTTTCATAAATTAAACACTCTTGCATAAATTGAAATTTGTAGGAATTGAAACACTCTTTGCAAAAATTGAAATTCACACTTACATAGTTGGCAGGGAGAACATGAGGAGTCTTCACTCAAGTAGTTGCTATGATCCCTTACCAACACATATAGATCACACTTGCATAAATTGAAATGAAAAAGAAACTGATACCTCAATCCATCGTTCTTCCTCGGCAATGGCGCCAAAATGTTGGGCTCTAAAGATGTCATAAAAACAACATTTATGCATCAATTGAAAGTAGGCACACGCATTTTACTTGTTTCCTAGGTAGGTTCTTACCTTTCGTTTTCAATACCTCATACTACAGAAATGCAACACCTGTAAAGGGAACAAAAATCGTAAAAGGAACGACATTTATTCCATTCAAATGGATGACACTACCTGTAAGGGGAAAAACAATCGTAACAAGGGAACGACAATCGTTACATTGGACCAAACTAATGTTTTATTAATTGCATTGTAGTACTTTCCCAACTATCTAATTTGTCAATCCTAGGTTCGTAGACTTACGAAGCACACACAAACTATATGCAGGGTTGAAACTAATTTAACCTAATCTGATGGTAAATCTACAACTGAAATTGAATCATTAATCTAATGCAAGAAGCTGAAACACACGACCTGGAATTAAATTCCTACAACACACAAATGGAATGAAATTGTGTCAACGAAATTAATCTAGGAATGGAAAATTGCATCAAAGGATAAACAACATGTGAAGAGAAAAAAGACAACACGTGATCTCACACTAACAACAAATCAATCTCAAATTACATTACAAGAATCAAATGACAAATCATGATACAATAGTGAAAGTGTGAATCAAACTCATAATCCCTTTTTCTTTCAAATCCTAATGACTACTAAATGATTAATCCCTCATGAAGAGAGATCACTCTCTTTTATACATGAGAGCCTTGAAGATAATATAACCATCTCATAATTAAAGATCCATTTTTCTCTCAACCAATTTCCCATTATTACAAACTATAATCCCTTCAAATCCTCACACATATCTCCCAGATATCTTGGATAAGATATGTTATCCATTCCCCATGATCGTCTCCTTGAAATAAGCTTGAATGATCTCCTCAAATATTGAAATGGTGGAGGAAGTATTTGAGAAGTCCTTTTGTATTAATTCTTCACATATTCCTACACATTACAAAGATCAGACATTTTTGAGATATTTATGAAAACATGTCAATTTTATAATATTTAATCACAAATTCTCTTTTAATACTAAAATGAATAAAGTGGAAAATAATAAGCTGAAATCCAAATATATTTATGAAAATGATATCATGAAAGGTTAATGGGGCAATGAAATGTGAAGAATGATGAAGGGAAAGGTGGATGAAAATATTACATTTTTGAGCCCCAACAATGGGCCACCCACAGCTACAATATTGTGGAATACTTGGCCTAGATAGCCTATTCCATGTCCACACTTGAAGTACTTTGAATATACACAGTTTAATGGAAATCCTTTTTGTTGATGATAGGTGTGTTTGATCCCTCTAGTCGAGTTTGATAACCTTTTATTTTGATCAGATTCATCATATGATTTCCGATAAAATCGATTTCCATATCAAAACTAGATTGATGGGGAAAAATATCCTTCAAACTATGATTGATGAAGGATCCTTGACTTTCATTATATTTATGTCATGTTGAAATGCCCTCGGCTCTCCAAAGATCAACACATTTACAACATTTTTGAAAGCATTTTATGGACATATGTTCCATCCCCATGGGATCATCTCATCTTACCCATCAAATTAGGTGGTAAGAATCTCTCTATTATTGTGGAGGTCATTGACACACCTCTTGATTATAATTTTGTACTTAGTCACACTTGGTTTTATGGCATGAATAGATTTTTCTCATCTATATTAATGGTGTTACACATCACTCATCGAGGGAAAATAGTGACCATCTATGAACTTGCGTTTTGTACCCCATACCTTGGATCCAATGTGGGTATAATGTACCCTTTTTCGGTGATACCTAGCAGTATTACATGAGTTGTAGTGCTGGGATGTTCAAATACTCTTCACTCATGGGAACATTTCCTCTTCCTCCACCACCTCCTACTCTGAACGTTTGTCCTATCAATATGATTTTGTAATTTACAAGTGGATCCCTTGGGTCTATATATCCATGGGTGGTACCTCATCTCGAGGATGTTGAGTCATGTGAAGAGTCCATGCCTATCACCATCAACATTGTCAATCCATAAATCCCATCAAAATATTTCAATATTGGTCAGTAACTCCATCCTCATATGGATTTTTATCATCCTACTCTTCCTGAACTGGTTGTTGTCTCTTAGAGTTCACATGAATTCCTAGATATTAAGTTTCCTTCAGAAGAGGCCATCATACAAGTCATGTCTTCCATAGAAAAGCCGAAGGATGAGGTGATACATCGATCATGTTTTCCTGATGTGGAAATGAAGAGAGTTAGCATAATGAGTCCCAATCTAGGACTAGGGGGATTTTCCATGGCATCCATTAGAATTCCTAGGCTCAACCCTTTTCTGGGTCGATTATATTTTTCGAAACTCACCACCAAATTCTTTGCTTCCCATTACACCAAATATTTGTGTTTCATATCCCCTTTACATATTGATGGGAATCATCAAAGAGCTCATGATATCTCATGAAACTACTCATGAMGAGTGTCTTCATATGCACAAATTTGTTACTATGTGGCATTTCCTCAACATGGTGTGCCATATGATGTCGACATCGACTCAAATTTTCCTTTATTATGAAAACCATTGTTGGCCTAAGCATAGAAATATGATATAATTGGCATAAATAATCAATATTCATAGTGCCTTATACATAGGTGTGTGGTGTGAGTGCCTTTTGTTTTGCATATATCATATCCAAAAAATCAAAAAACATTTTCCTTTTGAGATTTCACTATGCATTTTGACCAATGAAATCTAGTTTACATGTGTTGATAGGATTACGAGGATTTTTTTTTAAAATATAGAGACTTCCACTGAACTTGAGGTACGTGTTCTTGAACTGGAATATAGAGATAGATTTTTCCCTACAATCTCAACTTGAATTATTAAACGTTCATTTCCCCATCACAATGCCTCAGGTTCGATATCATTAGGTTATGATATTAGCCACTGAATTTTTTCATATTGTAACTTTTGCATTATTGTATACCCTCCCTGGGAACTCTATCTAGCACTTGGATTGTCATTTGGGGCCGATATTTCGACTTGCAGTAGACCCAACAACCCTGCTGCAGTCCCACCATGAGTTGACATTGAGACTTATTTTCTTCTCTTCGTCTATATTCTGACCATATCATGATGGGGTTCCAAAAAAATTCATATTTCTTCATGTTCACATATGCATTTGTTTCTAATGTCATTTTCCCTGCCACTGAGATGCATTTTTCCCATAATCTGCTTACTGCTATTGCAATAGATTTTGACCATTTTCTTCTTCCATTTTGTGGCCTTTGTTTTGCATCCACCTACCCATCAAGAGAACAAAGATTAAGAGTGTATCTTACTTACCAGTACCATTTGTATTCAGGGTTTCTTAGGTTATTTCCATGCACTTGGAATAGGAGCATGTTGTTAAGCCACTCGTTCTCTCCAGAGGAGCACACTTTTATCTATTTTTCAGATTCATTAAAGGACAAAAAAATGACACATAAAGAATACTCTTTTGTCTCTTTTTTGGAATCCTTAAAGGACTTGAAAAGTACACATGTTGATTAGAATTTTGTCTCTTTTTCGGATTAGTTAAAGGACATGAAAATGGAACATATCAAGTAAAATTTTATCTATTTTTTAGACTCGTAAAAAGACATGAAAAGATCATCATCATTAGTATAATTTTTATTATTTTTTTGGACAATTAGAATTGAACAAAAAATACAGTACCAAGCAGAAATTTGTCTCTCTTTTGTGCTAATTAAACCATGAAGTGCACACCAAAAATCAAAAAATGGAGGTGGTGGTTTAGAATTGATATATTTATGAAATGGAAGCATCACTCAAGTCACCCTTCAACATGGCCCCTATTTGAGTCCTCATTATACAATTTGGTTTTATCTTTCCTATGATTTGTTCCATTAATACGAGTCACAAATACTCCTTCCACTAGTAACCCTTTCATTCATTATGAAGTGTGTTTTAGTTCCTACCTCGTTTTTTCACTATATCCATCCAACTCTTGTGTATTGTTTCCAATTCACAACAATATGTCCTAGGGAAGTTTAAGTTTGATTTGTCCATCTGTTGTTTTTTTTTTACTTTCTGAGTTGGTCCTCACCATGTCAATTGTACTTGGTAATTATATCTCTTCATATCATGTCTTGGTGTATGTTTCATTTTGAGTGATATAGGATACATTAGGTCCCTCCTTCGATGGATGTCTTCCTATCGAATTCAACACATTGTCTAGGAGAGGGCTCTAGAAACCAACTAGTACCTTGGAGCTTGTTTTCCTTAGTGGAAGACCTCATCATAATCGATAGTCGATTTTCATGGTTGACTCCTGATCGGTTGATTCTACCAGTGTTCACCATTAGGATCTCTATTCACACTCACTATATTGTACTAGATACATTGGGGTCCATATTTCTTATCGGTGGGTTCCCTCATGTCTCTTAACGTGATATAGATCAATGATCAATAATTAGACAATTTCTACACTGCTCGACATCAGCTCATCTATTAGCATGTTTTATATTTTTACCATTGGGGTTTGGGACAAAGAATTTTCCTTTTCAACACCCCTTCCCAATTTTCTATGGAGGATATCACTTTCAAATAAGTACTTTGAAGACTTCAAGGGAACTCTCTATATTTCTCATTGCTTTATTTATGTATATGTGGTGACATAGATCCATAATATATTTACTCATGGATATGGTATTATTGATGACATGGATCATCCATGTATTATTTCATGGCTAGATTCTTGCATTTTTTCATGGATCCACACTGTATTGTTTTTGAAACCATTCTTTGATACTCTTCGGAGTTTGAATATGTCTACCTCGGGGATGGACTATAGATTCCTTTATCCTTGGTGTTTGATTGGAGGTACTCTTTGACATACATACTTATTTTCTTTATCCTCGCACTCCATCACATGGATACCATTTTATTATAATGTGTTTCAGACATCCACTCTTTTCCTGACCTCACACATTTGGGGGCATCTCTTATAGTCGTAGTTTCCACCCTATAGGTTTAGAGAGAAATATAATAGAATATGAAAGCCAAGATAAATTTTATATTAATAAAATAACCTCTCTTCTTCCTTTTCTTTCATATTTTTATAAAAATATTTTATTATTAACTTCCATTATTTTCATTTTGATGGAACATATATGTTCTGGTTGTAAACTGCATGTGTTTTTTCTTGCAAAATACTTCTTCATTCTTCTGTGATGAGGGGTTGGATAGACTTTCCTTTTCTATTATAATTAATAACCACCATCATCATTATATATAATATACCATATACCATATGCCCATAGCTATTGCAGAGTTTATGTACATATTTCTCTATCAAACAAATAATGAAAATATGAAGGGTATATATTGATATGACAGATATATAAAATATATTACCTATGATTTCCTTTTACATAGTAAATGTTCAGTTATTTAAATAAGGAAGATATTAACATGTGAGGGAAGTATCAACATTCAAGTATCACATACAACACAATAAAAAAAATACACATGTAAATACATATATATTGTCTTTATATTATATTTGGAAAAAAAATATGCCTTCTTGTATTTCTATGATGCCACTCTAATGCCAATGTCACATACAATTTTTGTTTTTATTTCATAAGAAATAACAAGAAGTACAAGCAAAGAAACCAACATATCACAACACAAACAACTCAAATAGTATATATATATAAATATGTAAGTGATATAATACATTTAAATTATGAGTTTATATATATATATATATATAAACTATTCCTTGTATTTCTTTTTCTTATGCATTCCTTGTGTATAGGACTAGATATACAACTACTAATGTAATATCCATTGAAGAAATGAACAATTGCAAAACTTTATAACTATTTTTTGGAGACATAATGACCATGTATAATACATATTTAGGTAAAAAAAAATAGAACACGACGATTTTTTTGTGTTGAATCATATCTGGCAAAGCCATGGTGGAAATTACCTCTATTGTTCTTGCTCACCTTATTAAAAAATTGAACAAAAAATCTTACATGGAAATGGACTATCCATTGTAAATTTTAAAATTATGTCAAAAACAAACTATGATCATGGTGACTATGATCATACCATATCACTAGAAGAGTTTAGTATTATAGAGACAATTTACACCTTATTTAAAAATTGAACAAAATATCTTACATGGAAATGCACTATCCATTATAAATTTTAAAATTATGTCAAAAACAAACTATGATCATGGTGACTATGATCACACCATATCACTAGAAGAGTTTAGTATTATAAAGATAATTATTGTAGTCTACCAAGAATACAACCTCAAACCAAACACAACAATTAACCAATTCACAAAAAATACAACTCTCTATCCAATTACGACAATTAATGTTGTTGTCATGCTTGGAAGAATGGTGGGGATGAAATTCACTTTGCATATAAAGGATGAAAACATAAAAAATGACAACAAAATGGTASAAATTTTATATTCAACTATTTTACTTTTAAAAGCTTATATATGTTCAACGAGATTACACAACTACCATAATGTTTCATGTCRCAGCTCTGGTTTCTTGAAACATCTGAACATTTTTTTTACTTCAATGAAACAATAGTTAGAAAAATGAGAATTTCCTATAATGGTGTTCAAGATATAATAAAGAAGAGAAAAGATGTAAAAGAAAATATATTATGCATAAAGTAATCAAAATTTAAAGTAATCAAAATTTATAATAAAGGTTATAATAGAGGAAGTACATTGTTTAAAGAAACTAACTAATTCAACAAGAGTTGCAAGTATAGATAAATGTCTACATTTATAAACTTGATTGATAAGATTATGTAAAAGCATATACATTATCTTATTTTATATAATAACTGTTGTATTATATAAACACATTGAAGGTACACTATTAATAGAAAATGCATACTGAACGCCTTTTGAACCTATATATATGACACATGCCATCTATAATTATCCATCTAATACATTTACATTAATAGAAGATGCAACAATTAACTCTCTAAAATGAAGCCATCAATTCCCTTTTATCTATATATGTAGTGTCTACACTGCATAAGTTCTATTATCTAAATCATTAACAATACCACTATACAATACATCATATATTGTAGAATCTACTCTTGACCTAACAAAAATGCAAATAAAATATATCTTAAAAAAAACGTGTTTATATGCTATAATCTAGTGCCAATTTTTTTTTTAAAAAAGGTAAAAAAGAAAATAACAATAGAGCCTTGTTAAAAGCTAAAAACTAGACCAAGAAACAAGAAAGAGAGAAGTTGAATAATAATCAAAACACAAATAAAATGATTTCTAAAAAATAGAAGAGMTAATGATTAATACTATGAATAATGGGTTTCAAAAATTGGATAAGTTTCTATAAATTTTCCTAATTAAAATTATTAGGATGTTTTTTAGTTTTTCAATTTATAAGAGAGGGTTAATAGGRTTATAAAGCTAAAAATTTTGTTTGTTAAAATAAAAATGAGATGATTAGATTTGTAGGTGTGATGTGATTATGGAAGGTGTCATGTTAATGTGGGTTTTAAATGACTTTTACTATCAAATTTATCTATAGATGTTTAAAATAGCCATTTAATGCTTTTATGCGGTTTAAAGAGAGTTTTAATATTTTTTTTGGCTAAAATCTCAAAGATATGGTTTGTACTATAATGGATATAGGGAAGATTACTGAAATTTTTTGCTCTCTTTAAACCCCATAAAACCGTTAAACAATTATTTAGAACAACTAAGGATAAATGTCATCTCACGCTTGGCCAAGGAGTTTACAAAATTCAGTATCTTCAAGAACATATAAGTGACACATTCCATAATAGCATCTCTAAGTGAGTTTAAGTCAGTTATAGTCTAATTGTCTTACAAATATAAGGATACAAACTTAGTCAATCTTGAAAACCCATTATTAATTATTATCTTTTCTATTTTTAAAACATTATTTTATTTAATTATTTATTATTTTTAAATTTATTTATTTTTGGTTTAATTTTAATCTTTTATCCTCTACATCTCTTAAAGTATAGTTATCTTCTTTCTTTTTTTTGAAATACAATCTTAACAAATTATATTATTTAAATAATTTTTTATTGAACTTTTTCTTCTAATTTTAATTTTATTTTAAAAGTTAATATTAAATAGCTTTTCTCCTTTATTATTTTAGTCATTTTTCACAACGAACTCTTTAAATAAGCATA
>JASDQU010241932.1:104986-117970 GCA_032191745.1 Picea mariana
TCTTATTTACTTATTTATGTGACACATTCCAATCTAAAATGTGATTACCATATGCATGAGATACTTGATTAGAACTTAGATAGGTATATTATTATAAGTAATAAAATCAAAATATCATTCCAAAAGTTGTACTCGAAGGAAACATTAGAGAAATGTAGGATTTCTTATCTGATACTTATTGTTCAACTGAAATACCACTAACCAAGAATCTATGAGAACTTATAAATATTAAACAACATGTGAAATAGTGTCATGTAATAGCTCTATAACAAAACTATACTCAACCACATTGTTTGTTGATGGCTCCATACAAGTGCCTCCTAAAGCCACCAGAAGTCCCTAGGGTGAATACATAACCCAAGGAGTGGAAGCCATGTTCCAAGTATAACGAATGGTGTTGTCTTTGAATCCTAATAACACCGAAGATCTTGTTGACATATTCCAACCAAGGGAAAGCTCAATAAGAAAGCCGACGACAAAAAATAATAAAGAGAAAAATATACACACTAACATACACTAGTATACAAAGGTCACGCTCGAACTTGAGGGCTCAAGCATAATACCTTTTAAGGTAGAGCCCATTTCTAGGCTTTTCCAACACATTCCCTTCATAATATTCTAACTCATATGCTCCTTTTTCAAGAACACATCTAACGATATAAGGGTCATGCCACATGGGATTGGATTTTCCTACCCCTAATAGTTCTTTAGCTTGTTCATAAAGAAAAACCAAGTCATCCTCAACCTACTACCATGGATCAAGAAACTTATTGTATTGGACCTTAACATGTTGTTTATTCACCTCTATGGCTACAATAGAATATTGTTGTTTCTCATCGAGCTGCTCTAAGTGTATGAGGCATTCTTCCAAATTAGTCATGTTAGGTAGGATCTCGACCACTAAATTAAGAGAAGGGATCCCGCATTCAATAGGAACAATCAAATCCACTTCATTGACTAGATGAAATGGTGAGAAACCAATCGAGGTATTTACTATGGTTTGTTATGCCAATAGAGCAGGATAAAGCATCATGTGCCAGTTGGATTTACTCTACCTGATAATTTTGTTCAAAATGGATTTTAGATATTTATTCATGGCCTCTACTTGTTCCTTTTAACCAGGATAGTAGAGAAATGATTGATCTTGTTTAAACCCCAGTTTTGATACTAACTATGTCATCATCTCATTCTAGAAGTGACTACCATGATCAGTGAAAATATCCTTCGAGATTCCAAACCAAGCTATAATTTTATTGAATACAAAAAGTTTTGTAGTCTCACCATCAAATTTAATGGTATTCATGACCTCAACCCATTTAATAAAATAATCCACAGACATAATAATATGATGGTGGCATCTAGACGAGGTTGGGTTGTATTCCATGAAGTCCATCCCCCACTTGGTGAAGGGAACCACGATAAGGAATGGGTGGAGAGGAGACGGGTGAGAGTGCATATTACGAGTGAAAACTTGGAAAGTGTTTCACTTCTTGACCACTTCTACATAATATTTAAAAATTGAAGGCCAAAAATAATGAGCTCGCAATATTTTTTAAGTTGTCGGAAGCCCATATAAGTGACCACCACATGGGCCACTATGACAATCATTGAGAATGGATTCACTGTCCTCGTTACTCAAACATCGACACAAAATAACATCCACCCCTCATTGATACAATGTATCACCGATAATGAGGTAGTTTTTGGCCTGATGGCATATACGTCGTTGGTCGTATCTCGAAATATGCTGGGGAAACTTCGTATTTTGAAGGTAGATTAGAATATCTCCATACTAGGGGTATGAATATGAGATAAGGAATATGTGTTCATTGACAGATGAGTCTTCATGAAAAATATCATCATCCTACCTAGGAAAGTTTGACATTAGTTCTGCAAAACCAAGCGATTTCTTGGATTTCGCTAAGGAAAAATCAAGATCAAACTCCTGCAAAATCACAAACCATTTATTGTATTTCCCTCCTATGATACGCCTTGTAAGGACCTATTGAAATGGATTTATATCAGCAACCACGATAATATTGTAGATTAATATATAGTGACGTAATATATGAACCACATCCACGGTTGCTAAGGCTAGATTCTCTACGTGAGAGTACTTAAGTTTAGGACCAATTAGATTTCATATAAGGTAATATGTAATGTGTTTATAGAGCTCTTCATCTCCCAGAACAAGAACCATACCAACTGTCCCTTCAGACACGACAATATAAAGCAAGAAATCTCTACTATAGTTTGGGCGCTTCAGCAGAGGTGTAGACACTAGGGCTTTCTTAAGAGCATCAAAGGACTCATGTGCTTTATCATCCATACGAATGAAGTATCCTTTTTCAAGAGATGCATGAAACTCATAGTTATATTGGCATAGTTATCCTTCCCCTTTAAACCCTAAAGTCGTTGAATATTGCACGGGGGAGGCAATCAAAGTATTGTGTCAACCTTCATGGGGTTCACTATCATCCGATGATCATAAACTATGAATCCCAAAAGGTGGGCAGACCTAATGAAAAATATGAATTTCTGAGTGTTCAATCAAATGTGATAGCAGTGGCATCTTTCAAACCCTAGTCGAAGGTGATTGAGATGATCAACCCCCTTGTGAGAGTGAGAAGTGAGATTGTCTAGATAGGCTTCGACTATATTCTTAATATCATGGAATGCGAAGGTTATGGCGCTTTGAAAATTTTCTCTAGTGCTTTTAAGGCCAAAAAGAATATTCTGGTACGCAAATGTAACCTAAATAAAAATGAACATCATCTTATGTTGATCCTTGGGTTTAATTTGAATTTGATTGTAACCTGAAAATTTGTCCATAAAAGAAAAGACTTTGCTTCCCGCACACTCATCAATAATCTGATCAATAAAGGGAGTGGGGAAGTTATCTTTTGGACATGATTAATTCAAGTCCCTAAAATCCATACATATATGGACAATTCCTAGATTCTTATCTATGGAAACAATATTGGACACCCATTCATTGAATGGGACCCGGTAGATGAAGCTAGCATTAAGAAGCTTCTCCACCTTTGCCTTAATAGCGAGGGCCTTCCTAAGATTTATAGCCCTAAGTCATTGTTGAATGGGCTTAGCATTCATATAAGTTTTAATTTCATGTTCGACAATACTGGGATCGATTTGTGGAATCTCTTCATATGACCAAGCGAATACATCTAGGAATTTCTTAAAGAGATAGCTATAAATATGAATTTATTGAGGCAAACAATCTGCACCAATAAATACATTTTTAATATACCAGGAGTTCGAGAGATGTTGATAATGATGGTTGTTAACATCAATATGTTTAGGGTAAAGTTTAGAGTTTCTCTAAGGTTTCAAAAGTAATTCCATAGTATTGGGAAGACCAATGCATTTCAAAGTTGATTCAATGGTTTGTATAGGTCATTAAATACTATCAAGGTGAAGAAATCATTTAGAGGGTCCATAGGTGGTTTGTCATCATGAAATATTTTTGCAATGGACTTGTCTTGAGTCTAAGTCATATCTATGTCATAAGTTTAAAAGGTAAAGTCTTGTCAAATCATATATTTGAGGGCATAATCACATAAAAATTGTTAGTACAGGTGTTTGATGGATATTTGTGGCATATGTACCGTGGAAATATCAAAATTGGGCGTGTTGTGTAAGTGCACTACGCAAGTCACTTAAATGATGCAAGACGTCTTTTCAGCTCAAAATACTAAATTTTCCCTCTCAAACCTCTTTACATCAAGTATTATATATTTATCCATCATCCTTTATGCCTTTGCATGAGTTCATGTCCTGCGAATTGGTTTCCTACTCCTCAAGAAACCTCCTAAAGCCTCTGCTACGCAAACCTTGTTTTTTGTGCTACGCATCTGCTATGAAGACTTTCGCGCTACACAAATCCCTCGCTATGCAAATCAAAATAATTATTATTTCACTCCTCACTTCATATCCAGTCGTAATTTGTGGTAAATACATGTGAAACTTTACCATCCACACATTGATAGCTTGTAATTCACTTCCCTATCGCTCAATGAAGCTCTCATGTTATTTTGAAGCAAACCCTAGACTTGTTAGCCTATTGTGCAATCTTACAAATTAGGTGTTGAGCATCTCTCCCCCTACCACAAGATCACATCCACCCTGCAAAGTTATTCATTCAGCCATGACATCAGAGGAGAAAAATAAACACAGAGGAGGGAATGTGTTCAGGTATCAGCCACAAAGCATCATCTTGGTAAAATTGTACCCTGTATTCAAAGTTTCTTTTGAACAGGCTAAATGCATTACATTCTCTGAGAAAATTCAAGGATATAACGAACAACTAAAAAAGGAGTTTTCCCTCAACTACAATGGGGTATAGATGACAATTTTTTGGTTCATCTTCCCAGTGTCAGAGGAGTAAATACTTGCTTCTACAGAGATCCCAATCCTAAGGGAAAGATGGTGTTGGCACCAGGCTGAAGGGGAAATAAGAATGATCATGGGAAAGAAAGCGTGCAGAAAACTGAAGTAACAACTGACAAAAGAAAAACATGCGCACATGAAAGAAAGTGTGCACAAAGGAAAGCGACAACTGGAGGAAGAACAACACACGCATGGGAGAAAGACCTAATGTAAGAAGGGTTAGGATTTTGGTAATATTTTGTAAAAGGATGAAGAGCTCGAAATGTATAAATATAGATAGAAAAGTATCATATAGGGATGATGGTTGTTGTTATGATGGTTGTTTTTATTATGGTTGTTATTATTGTTGCTCTTGAGGGTTAGGCTTTGGAGCGAAGTTTTGGAGACTGTAACCACGCAGGAGCGTAGGCGATATGTAATGTTTTTAGCTGCGTGAACTGATTTTTTAAGTCGTTGAGGAAAGAAGTTATGAGGGAAGGTATATCTGAGGATTAGATCGTAGTCTGTAGAGCTTGGTGTGATCTAGTTCGCCTCACATAGATCTTACCCAGTTTTGTGGAGAATTGTAAGCGCGTGGCACCAGGAATGCAAAACTGCCATAATAAAAGAGCCAAGAGACAAATGTTTGTGGACGTATCCCAGGAGGGGGTGAACCACGGTAATTATTGTATAATGTGTTGAATGTATGCATGTCTCTACTTTTTTTCAGCAATTAATGGTTAAGCTTGATGAATGAGTTAATACAATGTTATGAATCTATTTATACTTTGCTGGCATTAAACTGTGGGATATATGTATGCGACTTCAAGGAATAAGTATTTTACCTCACATCTCATGGTACCTATATTTAATCAAGAAACCCCTATCCCCTACTCTGTCTTAGGATGTAAACACCCAAGTCTTATAGTCACCCATTTAAAGTTATCTCAGGTGAGATTGCACAGTACCTTCTGGGTGTTTTGTTGCCTTCTAGTTTATCAGGAGGGCCAATAGTTTTAGAGGCTTTGTTGTAATCCCGAATGACATGAACCCTGGGTCAATAACTCAAACAACCTGAGAAGGGAAATAGTAACCAACAAATGGTTCGGTTTTCATGTTAAGAGGAACAAGAGAGGACTGAGTAGACGAGATAGAATGAATAAGAACCGAGGGAGTGGAAAAGAAGAGCAATGAGCCATTAGAAGGGAATTTTGAGACCTTGTAACCCCATGAGAGAAGAAATCAAGGGCTGGTTGAGAACTAAAGAGGTAGAGTTTGCACAGAAAGACAATAGAAACCCCAGGATCACACTGCGTAAATACCTGGATAAATACATATTTATAGATTTACACAAAGTTGTTTTTTGTGATTTTTCTCATCTACTACAGGAGTGTATCTTAAGGTTAAAGGATAACCATGCGATGAACCAGATTCGATAGCTAGATTGGACTCAAGTACAGATCTAGCAGTTGTAATAGGTGGAAAAGAAATTCACCTGCGCAGTCGACTTTTCACTTGACAATATTGTGGCAAGATTTATCACAGAATTTGCGGCAAACACAACAAAGTCATACAGCATAGCTGAGAAACAGTTCCTATGAGGACCCATAGGAAGGTACATTCGATTATACTTCTATCAAGATATTGTTATATAAAAAAGGTGTAATGACAATGGAATCAGACAGCTAGACTTCCCTGCATGCATGAAGGAAGGAGGGAAGCACTAANTCTTGGGAAGCGATGAGGAAGAGGTAGAGGATCTTTAGGCTGTGGAGCAGATTGAGGAAATTTTGTGTGCCATGTATGAGAGGAAAAAAAAGAGTCCCAAGAACACGAGAAGAAGACAACCATCCCTTTCATATTAATGTTAGTGTGGAACCCATAAACCCATGTGTGACAAATACACCAAAGAGAACACCATCGTTTAGACAACCAAAGTTCGAAGGAAGTCTGACAGCAGGAAGTACATCTAAAGAAGGAGAAACAACTGGAGGAGCCAGTTCGAGCAACCTTAGTCAAGTATCTACACCACGCAAAGGAGGGAGTAGCTCAGTATTTGGAATGGCAGGACACAATCCTACTATCAAATTACCAGGGTTTCAAGGAGAAGCAACAAAAGACCCTAAGAAGCATCTGTTCATTTGCACAAATATCTAGGAATCAAAGCAGATGATTGATGAAGACACCAAACTCACACAACTAGAGATCACTCTAAGATATTGAGCACTATACTGGTACATGAGTCTAGACACGAACAATGTTCCTAGAACGACAAGGACACTGGATGACATTAATAAACTATTTATAAATGAGTTCCATAAGCTGAGCTCAAAGGATCAATACATGAATGAGATGATTGAAATAAGACAGAAACTAGGAGAATTGGTATGGGAGATTGATCAAAGATTCAAGCGATCAAATGGAAATTTGAAATACCTTATGACCGATATGAAACATCGACACTTGTTTGTCAACTCACTACTCCCATACTTAAAATATCCATTATGACAAAAAAAGTTTCAAACGTAGGAAGAGGCTCTGTTGGTAGCCTTGCAATTGGAAGAGAATCGGTACCAGCAGATGGACCCGGCTATCAAATAACTGAAGGAGGATCTAAATAACTTAACACTTCAGCTGAATGAGAATAAGAACAAGGACAAATGAGAATCTATTTGGTGCACTACCTGTAGAACGGAAGGACACCATAAGAATGAATTCCCAACATTCACATAGTATATGGTGACAAGGATGCCAAACCCACTACCACTGGGAGGATTATGGTGTGAAATATGCAAGAAAATAGGTCACGACCCTTACCACTACATGATGATGCAGAAATACCAAACAATTCCAAAGAACTCATATTTCAACTTCTCCAAGTCAGTTGGCCATGATGACAAAGATTGCAAAACTATGGAGATGATGTGGGAAATAACATCAGACGCATACATGGTACAGGTAGAAATGATGACTGGGCAAGTAGCACCACAGTTCACTCAAGCCCTAGCCCCATACAACACCGCACAGCTGTAGTATAATACTACATCATAGCCATACAATAAAGTGCAACCACAGTACAACCTGACATAGCCCCAGTATAATACCAGACAATATAATTAGGGACCACAATATAACATGTCGCAAGGTGATCATGTAGCTTATAGAGGAGCAGGACGAGCCAGAGGAGGTTTCAGATGTAGTAGAGAACCAGCCACATGTCACAATATCTAGCAACTAGGACATTATGCATGGGAGTGCCCACTGCCACCAATGACTTATATGTATTGTCGCGCATCGAAACACGGTAAGGAGGAATGTCCGACATTACTTGTAAATATCTGGGAAAAAAGGAATCAAAATAACCAGAATGTTCGGTTCATTTTAGTCAAAGCAAGGGATGACGGATGAAATATCAACATAGTCACTCGAGGAGGAACAAAAATAGGAAATGACGCAATTCGACAGGAACCAACACAGAACCAATGGGTAAAGAAAAACACTAACCCCAAGAAGCAGTTCAACTCACATAGGGAGAAGGATATCTTTACAGAAGCCCGACAAGAATTCCATAAGGAGAACATTGCGTGGACTGCACAACAGAGCAAGCAAGATCCAAAATATGAAATTCCACCATCACTGGACCATACCAACAAAATAAAACCCAAGGAACAAGTAAGTACTATCAAAGACTTTTTTCAATCATGCATCAAAATGTTAAGTGATCCTTCATCTGTCAAAATATTTCAAAACATCCTAGAAAAATGTAGCAGCGAGATGGAACAGAAGCCAAAAATGAAAACTGTCAACCACCTACACACAAGAAGAAGAACAAGTAGGAAATTTAGACTAAATGCTAACATTGTGGATTTCAATATGGGAGATATTATAGTAGATCTAGGATCTGAAGTGAATGTACTACCAAAATCTACATGGAAATGCATGGGAGAACCTACACTAGGATACTCAATTGTTAAATTAAAGCTAGCAAATCAACATAGAGTCCTACCAATAGGTAGACTGAAAGGAGTGATGGTATATCTGGATGGTGTGCGCACTAAGGTAGTCTTTGAAGTCATCAAAATAGTAGATGGCATAACACCTTACCCAACGCTACTTGGTCTAGATTGGGTGTTCGACAACCAGGCCATAATTAACTTAAAAACCAAAAAAATGGCATTTGATTCAAGGGACTATAGGGTCATAGCCCCACTCGACCCATCATAAGGTGAGAGGTTCATAGAACCCACTTGTATGGATTTAGTAGAGATTGGTCAGTTATACAAAACAACTGCGTGCAATGTAGACTATATAAACCCAACTGCAGATGGGGTACTTAGTTGGTGGAGCATTACTTCATGTACAATAGACTCAAACACTGGGTTAGAAAACTAGTAGCAAAGACGACACAAAGTATCCATGAGAAGGTGTACCAGAATAGACCGCGTAGTAAGGTGAATTGGCATAGAAATCAGAGAACCACCCAATTTTCATGGGCTAAATGATTTGGGAACTTTCTTGACACAATATGAAGATGAAGTATTAAAAATCCAGAGATTGATAGCACTAGATTTATCACTAAAGGATACACCCACAAGATGGTGGGGTGCACACAAAGAGACTATCAAAGATTGGTACCAATGTAAGCGATTACTACGCATAAGGTTTGGCACAGAAGATATAGGTAACAAACAACAAAAATATGACAGACTAGGAACACCAGCAGATGACTTAGAGGCATGTAAAATGCTGTGGAAAATGACACCACCAGAGGAATGGTCTCACCACGTCATTCATACTTTAGAGGGAATACCAGCGAATTGGTATACAAACTAGGAAATGCGTAAAGGAACCAAGACATGGGTGACACTCCAACAGAACTTTACAGTCACTTTCTCATACAAGTATGAGAACCCCAACATAGACGCAGCCCTCAAATGGATCAGAAATGTCATATTCATTGAAGAACTGAAATTAGAACCTATCATAGAGGTACAACAGAGGAATAAGTAGACAGTCAAGGATCTACTGTCATGCTATCACGTACAGGAGGAAGCTTCGGATGAAGATGATCCACATGATATTTAGATCAAAGAAGATGAAGGAAAGAGAGATGTGGAAGGACCACCCTTAGAGTCAGAGGTCCTCTCTGCACCAATCAATATAAATAAGGTTAACATAGGGACCGTCGAGAAACCCAAAATGGTTAGCATTGGAGATTACTGGGATGAACAAACACTAGAAAGTATCACATAATTGTTGCACAAATACAATGACCTTTTTACCACAACCTTTACAGAGATGAAAGGCATAGCTGAAGAATTAGGAGAAATGAAGATACCACTCAGACCTGATGTGAGACCAATTAAACAATGACCATATAGATTGAACTCCATATATAAATAGAAAGTTAAAGATGAGATCGACAGGATGATCAAGGACGACATCATCGAACCAGGCAAAGAATCAAAATGGATAAGCCCGATGGTAGTTCATGACAAGAAACAGGGAAAAGGGATCAGGATATGCATCGACTTGAGGAAGTTGAATGATGCATGCCTACATGACCCATTCCCCACACCGTTCACGAATGAAGTACTCGACAACGTAGGAGGCCACGAAGCCTACTCATTCACTGATGGATTCTCAGGATATCACCAGATTAAGATAGCACAGGAGGATAGACACAATACCATGTTCATGATAGAATGGGGATCTTATTAGTATAAAATCATGTCGTTCGGACTGAAGAATTCACCTGCGATATTTTCTAGAGTGGTCATCGCAGCATTTAAGGAATTCATCCATCAATTCCTTGAATTATGCCTGGATGATTAGAAAGTGTATAGCTTACTAATAAACCATGTGGAAGTGTTACGACTGATGCTAAAATGATGAAGACAATGCCAGATATCACTTAATATCAATAAATGCATATTTGGAACACCATTTGGGATACTATTGGGACACATAGTATGAAAATAAGGTTTGCAAGTGGATCCGGCCAAAATCTTAGTCATTGTTAATATACAAGCACCAAAAACAGTCTACCAACTAAGAGAAACATTAGGACATACAGGATATTACAGGAAATTCATCAAAGGCTATGCATATATTACGGTGCCAATGGAAAACTGTTAAGGAAGGATACAAAGTATCAATGGAATGACGAGTGCTAACATGGTCTGGATACCGTGAAGGAAAATATGGTCATCGCACCAATATTGGTATTTCTAGATTGGGAGAAGACATTCCATGTACATGTAGATGCATCAGCAATAACACTTGGAGCTATCTTAGCACAACCAGGAGTAGGAGACTTGGATCACCCGATAGCGTTCACAAGTAGAAAATCATCAGACCCAGAATAGAATTATAACACGACAGAAAGATAAGGCCTATATATAGTCTATGCACTACAAAAATACAGACATTACCTATTGGGAAAACACTTTAATATGTTTACAGATCACTCAGCCCTGAAATACCCAGTCAACAAGCAAGTGTTGGGGAGGAAAATTTGTTGATGGTTATTTCTATTTCAAGAATTTCACTCTGAGGTAATAGTTAAACCATGAAAACTGAATGCAGGACCTGACCACCTATCAAGGGTCAAGAATGGAGAGGAACCAATGAATTTAGAAGACAATGTTCCAGATGGATAACTATTATCAGTACATATTGTTGATGATTACTTCACAAAGATCATCCAGTACTTGAGTACAAGTACTGCACCACAAGAATATACCACTGCACAGAAGAAGAACCTGGTAGTCCACACAACCGACTATCAATTGATCGCAGGACATCTATACAAGATGGGTGCAGATAACATCTTACGGAGATATGTACTAGACCACGAATGACCAAGAATTTTAGGAGAAGCCTATTAGGGAACAATAGGAGGGAATTATGTAGGAAAAGCTACCGCACAGAAGGTACTATGTGTAGGATTATGGTGGCCAACGATCCATAGAGACTCGAAAGAGTACTGTCAGGAATGTGATGTCAGTCAAAGGGTAGGCAAACCCAATGGAAGGGATGAAATTCCACTACAACCGCAAGTGACACTTCAGGAATTCGAAAAATGGGTGATATACTTTGTGGGACCCATTAACCCACCACCCAAAAGAATAGGGGCAATATATATTATCACCTTGACAGAATACCTAACAAGATGGGCAGAAGTTTCACGAGTAAAAGATTGCAGCGTAGAGACAACTGCACGCTTTATGTTTGAACAAGTAATTACTAGATTTGGGTGCCCAAGAATTTTGATGAGTGACCAAGGAACGCACTTCATAAGTAACACCATCCAAGAGATGCTCGAAGAGTTTGAATTTTATCACCAAAAAACCACACCGTATCATCCACAGGAAAATGGCACAGTAGAAGCCTTCAACAAAATTCTAGAGAATGCCTTGATAAAGATATGTAACATCAATAGGGAAAATTGGGACCTCAAGGTACCAGCAGTGTTATGAGTGTATACAACCACATGAAAAAAGTTGACAGGCCACACATCCTTCAAACTAGTCTATGGTCAAGAAGCAGTAGTGTTGTTAGAATTTTTAATACCTAGTCTATGTTTAGCAACTATCACACACATGACAGAACGACGCACAGTAAAAGAAAGACTGAATCAGTTATTGTTGATGGAGGAAGACCAAATGTTGACAGGATTCCATCAATAGGTACGGAAAGAAAGAGACAAATCTTGGCATGACTGCCACATTAAGAGGAAGACGTTCAATGAAGGAGATCTAGTATTGCTCTATGACAGTAAATCGTTGCAGCACCCAAGAAAGATGAGAATGAATTGGTTAGGACCATATGAGGTAAAGTTTGTCACAGAAGGAGGAGTTGTACAGTTAGGAGATATAGAAGGCACATACCTCATAGGAATGATCAATGGGAGTCGGGTAAAGCTGTACAAGGACAGTCGACCACCCACCGCGTTGTAAAAAAAAAACAAGTGGGAAAAGGAAAGTCGACAAAAGTAGGTTGATAGGACAAGATGAGGCAAAGTTAAAGAAAGGAAAGGATGGATGGGATGTCACATTAAACGTGCCAACTGTAGATGGTAGAGTAGGTGTAATGGAAATTATGAAATCACCGCAGATGCATTGAACCCATAGTTATGGTGCATTAATCGCATGATGGAGGAAGCGTCCTCGACAAGCTTCATGACGAGCCCATACACCACATGAGCACAGAAGCAGTTAGTCTATTCATGAAAGGAGAACAGAAAAAGAGAAACAAAAACTAGAACGAACATAGTGAAACCATAGAGATCATTGAAGCCATTCAAGCTCAACAAACATTCAATAAACACCATTATGGCACCACTGAAGCTCAAAGAACTAGGCCAGACAACCAGATCAACCAGGGTTCAGACTAGGTGATGAGGACCACTGGAAGAAAATGAGCAAAAGCCACCAAAGATCGTCGATATTGACGAAATCCTGTCACCAAAGGAAATCCCAGTAGAGTCCATACCAATACTAGAGGAGATTCCACAACCACAAACAAAGGCCATGGAACAGGCTACACTAGTAGTGGTGCAAGAGCCTTAGAACAAAGAAGAAGAAACCCACT